>CAKNYM010044886.1:9645-21311 GCA_932195095.1 Andricus curvator | reverse complement strand
GTCTCGAACCAAGGAATCTTTTATATCTTTGCATCAACTTTGAATTACGGTAATGAAAAAAGTTTTACTATAAAGACCGATTTTCAAAATATATAAATTACCATAACTTCCCTACTTTTTGATAAAATGTATTAATAATATAGGCCAATCAATTCGTTTCGAACCAAAGAATCTTTTATATTCTTGCATCAACTTTGAGTTATGCTAATGAAAAAAGTTTTACTATGAAAACTGATTTTCAAAATATCATGCATTACCATAGCTTCCTTACTCTACAATAAAATGTATTAGTGCTATGGGTCAATCGATTCATCTTGAATCAACACTTTTTTCTATTCTCGCATCAACTTTAAATTATGAGAATGATACAATTTTTACTCTAAAAATCGGTTTTAAAAATATATAAATTACCATAACTTCCCTACTCGTTAATAAAATTTATTGATATTGTAGGTCAATCGATTCGTCTCGAACCAAGGAATCTTTTATATTCTTGCATTAACTTTGAATTATGTTGAAGAAAAAAGTTGTACTATAAAAAATCGTCTTTTCAAATATTATGCATTACCATAATTTCCTTACTCTTCAATAAAATGTATCAATATTATAGGTCAATCGATTCGTCTCGAATCAAAAAAAATTTTTTCTGTTTTTGCATCAACTTTGAATTACGTTAATAAAAAAAGTTTTACTATAAAAAACTGATTTTCAAAATATATAAATTACCATAAATTTCCTACTCTTCAATGAAATGTATCAATATTGAAGGTCAACCGATTCGTCTCGGACCAAGGAATCTTTTATAATTCTGCATCAACTTTAAATTATGCTAATGAAAAAAGTTTTACCATTAAAAACCGATTTTCAAAATATATAAATTTTTTAAATTAAATTCATTCAGAAAAAAGATATTCTCCTTTCGCTCCGCTGGGATTCGAACGCCAGGTCAACTGATTGCCGGACAGGTGCTCTACCACTAAGCTACTAGAGAGATCGAAGAAGAATCCTTTTTCTGAAACACGCATTATTTTGCAAAATGCTATGTTTTAATACATGTCAATTTTACTAGGAATCTGAAAATTTCAGATTCCTATTATATATAAATTACCAAAACTTCCCTGCTCTTGAATAAAACGTATCAATATTAGAGGTCAATCGCTTCGTCTCGAATCAAGGAATGTTTTAGATTCTCGCATCAACTTTGAGTTATGCTAATGAAAAAAGTTTTACCATAAAAACTGCTCTTCAAAATATTATGCATTACCATAGCTTCCTTACTCTTCAATAAAATTTATCGGTGCTATGTGTCAATCGATTTGTCTTAAATCAACACAACTTTTATATTCTTGCATCAACTTTAAATTATGAGAATGAGAAAATTTTTACTATAAAAATCGATTTTAAAAATATATAAATTACCATAACTTCCCTACTCGTTCATAAAATGTATTGATATTATAGGTCAATCGATTCGTCTTGAACCAAGGAATCTTTTATCTTCTTGTATCAATTTTGAATTATGTTGAAGAAAAAAGTTTTACTGTGAAAAACCATATTTTAAAATAATATGCATTACGATAGCTTCCTTACTCTTCAATCAAATGTATTAATATAATGGGTCAATCGAATCATCTCGATTCAACACATCTTTTCTGTTCTTACATCAACTTTGAATTACGTTAATGAAAAAAGTTTTACTATAAAAAACCGATTTTCAAAATATATAAATTACCATAACTCCCCTACTCTCTAACAAAATGTATTATCATTATAGGTCAATCGATTCGTCTCGATTCAGCACATCTTTTCTGTTTCTGCATCAACTTTGAATTATGTTGATCAAAAAAATTTTATTATAAAAAACCGATTTTCAAAATATATAAATTACCAGAACTTCCCTACTCTTTAATAAAATGTATTAATATTATAGCTCAATCGATTCGTCTCGAACCAAGGAATCTTTCAGATTTTTGCATCAACTTTGAGTTATGCTAATGAAAAAAGTTTTACTATAAAAACTGATTTTCAAAATATTATGCATTACCATAGCTTCCTTACTCTTCAATAAAATGTATCAGTGCTATGGGTCAATCGATTCGTCTTGAATTAACACAATTTTTCTATTCTCGCATCAACTTTAAATTATGAGGATGAGTGAATTTTCACTATAAAAATCGATTTTAAAAATATATAAATTACCATAACTCCCCTACTCGGTAATAAAATGTATTGATACTGCAGGCCAGTCGATTCGTCTCGAACCAAGGAATCTTTTATCTTCCTGCATCAACTTTGAATTATGTTAGCGACAAAAGTTCTACTATAAAAAACCGATTTTCAAATATTATGCATTACCATAGCATCGTTAACCTTCAATAAAATGTATTAATATTGTAGGTCAATCGATTCGACTCGAATAAACACATCTTTTCTGTTCTTGCATCAACTTTGAATTATGTTAATGAAAAAAGTTTTACCATAAAAAACCGATTTTCAAAATATATAAATTACCATCACTTTCCTACTCTTTAATAAAATGTATCAATTTTATAGGTCAATCGATTCGTGTCGAAGCAAGGAATCTTTTATATCATTGCATCAACTTTGAATTATGCTAATGAAAAATGTTTTCTATAAAAAACAAATTTTTAAAATATTATTGAGTGCTAAAAAAAATGCAATGAATATTTTTAGAAATCCTTTGGTCAGTTTTAAGATATTAGTGGAGAATATGAGCCTTCTAAATTTCATCGAATTATCTGCAACCGTTTTCAAGTTATCGTGTCCACAAAAAAGTGCTACATCCACACACACACACACACACACACACACATATCCGAAAAATTGCTTAGAACATTTTTTAAATTGAGGAGGGTCCAATTAAATGAATTTAAAAATGTTGGAAAATTTTACCATTACAAGCTTCCTCTATGAGGAAGAAAAAAACGATTCAAGAGCCATCGACGAGATTCAAGTACTACTCGAAACCGTTTCGTTTCCGCAACTGGCTGGGGGCCTTTAGGCCCGGAAATCACAATTAGAAAAATCCTCATGGTTTTCGATTCTTGAGATTTGAAAGGGACCTGCGAGACGTCAATAAGGGCTACCCGTAAATTAATACGGGATAAGCTAAACGATGCTGAGTGGCTGTTGAAAACCAACCCAAAAAAATTTTCACAACAAAAAATTTTCTACGAAGTAGATTACTTTTCTACCATAAAAGATAAATTTTCAATCCAAAAGGACAAATTTAAAAAAAGAACATTTGAACTCTCGACCAAAATAATTAATCATAACAAAAAAGTTGTATTTTCAACAATTTAATTTAATTTTGAACAAAATAATTGGATATTTAAACAAATAGTTGAATTTTCAACCTACAAGGATGCACGTAAAAAAATGGTCGAATTTTTCAAAAAAAAGGATTAAACTCAACACACACAGTTTAATTTTTAACTTAAAAAGATAATGTTTCACCAAAAAAAAGGAATATTTAAATTCATTCAATTTAAGTTTCATGCTTCTTTTTTTTCTCTTAGAGTTGACGGTTATTTTAAGTTTGAAATCTGTTAAAATGCTCTGCGGAAAATTGTAAATTATCTCTTCTTCCATCTTTTCAAATCTCTTGAAAATCCTTTCAAAAATACTCAACAATATTTCAATTTTTTAAAATTCTTCGAAATACTTCCAGATTATGAGAATGAATTGAAATTTTGTTAAAATCAGTGTAAATAGCCTAAAATCTTGAAAAATTCTTTTAAATTCTTGGAAATACTTTTGAGTATTTAAAATTCTTTGATATGTTGTGAAATTTCTGAATTCTTGTGAACAAATTCTTTGGAAAATTAAAATTATTACAAAAATTCCGCGGGAGTCTATGAAATCCCTTAAAAGGCCTCATAATTTCTTTTAAATATTTTTTATTCTTTTCAAATTACTAAAATAAATTGAAAATTATTTTTCATTAGTTGAGACATGATTTTTCTACAATAAATTTTCCAATTTCCAATTAAATTTTCAGGTTATAAAGGATTAATCGTCAACCAAAAATCGAAGAGTTGAATTTCTAGATAAAAAAAAATCCACTTTTAACCAAAAAACAAATTTTCAATTTGAAAAAATTAATTTCCAACCAAGAAAGATGACTTTTCCAAAAATAAAATATAAATTTGTAATCCAAAAGGACGAATTTTTAATAAATCAGTTGAATTTTTCACCAAAACAGATCACTCTAAAATATAGTTGAATTTTCAACAAAATAATTTAAGTTTTTAAACAAATAGTTAAATTTTCAACGAAATGGCCACATTTTCTAACCAAAAAGATTTAAATTCAAATACATAATTCAATTTTAACTAAAAAAGATAACTTAAGAACTACAAACGGAATATTTAAATTTTCAGTTTAAAAAATTACATATTTTTCAATGAAAAAAATAGAATTTTTAATAAAATATTTAAGTTTTTAAGGTAAAAAGTTGATTTTTCTAGAAAAAGGTTTACTTTTGAACCCAAATAGATGAATTTTCAACAATAAAGTTAGTTTTCAACAATTAAGTTAATTTTCAACCAAGAAATATGAATTTTCAACCAAAGAGTTCAATGTTCAAAAATATCAGTTTTCAATCGAAAAAGATAAATGTTTAACAAAAAATTGAAAATTTAAGGTTTCACTCAAAAAAATTTACAAATTTTTGACCAGTTGAATTCAACTAAATGAGACGAATTTTCAACAAAACACAAGAATTTTCCAACAAATTTTAAAATTTCGAAACCAAAAAGACAAATTATAAAATTTTCTAATAAATAGTTGAATTTTTAACCAAATAATTGTATTTTTTACCAGAATAGTTGAATTTTCAACTAGAAATATTAATATTTGGCAAGAAAATTAATTTTCAACCAAATAATTTAATTTTGAACAATTAATATTGAGCTAAAACTATTTGATACTAGAATGAGAAAAAACTTTTAATTGAATTTTTTAGACATTTTTTTCATTTCGCAACATTGATATAATTTAAATTTAAAGATTAAATTATACGGCAAATCAACTTAACGGATTGAAGGGCCGTCCATAAACTCTTATCCCCTTTTTAAAAAAAATTTTTTTTTCCGCCCTTTTTCAGAAAACTGTTTTTCATAAAATTTTTTCGCTTAAATTTGAACTGAAATAATAGAGGCCAATAAGAAAATCGTACTATTCTTGGTTAAAAGTGAATTTTTTTGGTTCAAAAATGTCAGTTGTTATATTTTTGGGGGATAATTCATTTTTTTTGTAAAAAATTAATCTTCTTTGTTAAAAAATAATCTTTTTGGTTGAAAATTCATTTTTTTGGCTGAATATTAAACGCGTTTTTAAAAATTTATTTTTCTTCTTGATGATTCATCATTTTAGTTAAAAATTAAATTCTTTGATTGAAAATTTAACAAATTTTCAAAAAAATAGTTTTTTTTGGCTAAAAATTGATTTTCTTCACTAGAAATGTAACTATTCTATTTCTGATTGAAAATTGATATTTTCTGAGTAAAATTTTATCTTGTTGGCTCAAAACTCCACTGATTGCTTGAAAAATAATTTTTTTTTCTTGAAGATTCAAATAGTTTGTTGAAAATTAGTCTTCTCTGCTCGTATGGCAACTGTGCGTTTAAAACTTATTTTTTTTTTTAAATTGAAAATTCAACTATTTAATTGAAAAATTTTCTTTTTTGGTTGAAAATTCAACTACTCAGTTTCAAGTTGAACTAGTTTGTGAAAAAAAAATTTTGGTTTGAAAATTCATCACTTTAGTTAAATATTTGACTATTTTGTTTAAAACTATTTTTTTTAGTAGAAAAAGCATTTTTTGTCTGAAAATTGTACTATTCTATTTTTGGTTGAAAATTCTTCTGCAGTTGAAAATTCCACAATTTGGCTGAAAATTCATCTTTTTTAGTTGAAATTTTTGATGAAAATTTTTTTTTCGGTTTAAAATTACACCAATTAGTTGAAATTTGAACTACTTTATTAAAAAAAAATTTTTACGTTGAACACTCATGTCTTTATTTTAGAATTTAACTATTCTGTTGAAAACTATATTTGTTTGGTTAAAACTTTTTTTTAACTGAAAATTTTACTATTCCATTTTTGGTTGAAAATTGATCTGTTTTAGTAGAAAATTCAACTATTTGGTTGAAACTTTATGCGCTTTGTTCAAAATTTATCTTGTATGATAAAAAAAAAAATTTTCTTGAAATAAGTTCATCTTTTTTGTTAGAAATTCAACTATTTTTTCAAAAATTCGTCTTGGCGGTTGGAAATTAAATAATTTGGTTAAAAATTGATTTCTTTATTAGAAGAAAAATCTTCGTTGGTTGAAAATTTATCTATTTTCTTGAAAATTATTATTTTTTTTTTATAAAATTAATTTCCTATAGTTGAAAATTCAACTATTTGATTGAAAGTTCATGTGTTTTGTTGAAAAAAATTTTTTGTAGAAAATTAATCTTCTTTGTTGAAAAATCATTTTTTTGGGTAAAAATTGAACTGTTCAATTGGAAATTAATTTTCTTCAGTTGAAATTTTAACTAATAGTTTGAATATTCATTTTTTGGCATTTTTCATCTTTTTGGTAAAAAATTATTATTTTTATTTCAAAGTTGATCTTTTTGATTAAGAATTCACTATTTTCTTAAAAATTCGTCTTCTTGGATTGGAAATTCAACATTTTGGTTGAAAATTACATTTTTCCTTGAATGAAAAATCTTTGTGAGTTGAAAATTAAACTCTTTTATTGATAATTGATATTTTCAGTTGAAAATTCAACTATTAGATTAAATTTTTTGTTGTTGTTGTTAAAATCGATCATTTCTGGTACCAAATTAATCTTTTTAGCTTATAATTGATTTTTTTTCAAATTCTTCTTGGCTTGAAAATTCAACAATCTTCTTGAAAATCTGTTTTTTTTTTCAGAGTGGAAAATCTTTTTTAGTTAAAAAATTAATCTATTTGGGTAGAGATAACATCTTTTTCGATTAACAATGCAACTATTTGGTTTAAAATTAGTTTTTTTTCGGAGAAAATTAATTTTTTTGTTGTAAATAAATTTTTGAATAAAAAATTGTACTGTCCCATTTTTAGATGAAAATTGATATTTTTTAGTTGAAATTTTTATTATTTTTATTTATACTTTTTTCACATTTTTTATTTTTATTTATCGCGACAAATAGTTTGTAAACAGAGTGACAGTAGAATGAATGACGCCTGAAACAAAGATCTTGGATACTAATGGGCCCAAGTGGAGAACCATACATAACAATTTTGTGAGGCTCTTCACTTGGGGTGATCGCTAGAGAGATTGATCAGCAACCTGGGTCGGAGCAGTGTTGCGGAGTAAACGTGTCATTTAAATAAATAACACGAGAATTCCAGATCAATCTAAAATATATATACCTAACACTTATATACCTATCCACCTCATACCTATATTCCTACCTACCTTATACCTATATACCCATATGCACACTACTATTCTCCAACCGAGCAAGTCACGCCTACCCCGAAAGGGAAATGGCTTAATGGTATAATAATAATAATAATAAAACTGCTTAGTTGAAGATGCATATCCTTTGTGAAATATTAATTTTTTCATAAACATTATTCCTTTTGGTTGCAATTTCATCTTTTTCGTGAAAATTCAACTAATTGTTTGAGAATTAATGTGTTTTGTAGAAAATTTATCTTTTTTGGAAGGAAATTATTCTTCTTATTGAAAAATTCTTTTTTTCTTATCAAACTGTTCGATTGAAAATCAACCTGTTTTAGTTGAAAATTGAACTATATTGTTAAAAATTCATTTTCTTGGATTGGAAATTCTACAATATGGTTGAAAATTCGTTTTATGTTTGTATGAAAAATCTTCTTTGTTTGAAAATTTGACAATTTTTTTTTTTTGAAAATTCAGCTCTGTAGTTGAAAATGTAACTATTTTGTTTATTATTATTTTTTTTTGTTAAAAAATAACTTTTTAACTAAAAGTTTTACTATTCCATTTTTTGTTGAAAATTGATCTTTTACATTTAAAAGTTCCACAATTTGGTAAAAAATGTATATATTTTGTCAATAATTAATCTTTTTGGTGAAAAAATAATCTTCTTAATTTTTGTTAAGAATTGAACTATATTGTTGAAAATTCGTCTTCTTGGGAATGGAAATGCAACAATTTGTTTGAAATTTTTTTTCATTCTTGAATGAAAAATCTTTGTTGTTTGAAAATTCACCTATTTTTTTAAATTCTTCTCCTTAGATGAAAATTTAAATATTTTGTCAAAAATAATTTTGTTGTTGTTGAAGATTACTTTTTTTAACTGCAAATTTTACCATTCCATTTTTGGTTAAAAATTTATCTTTTTCAATTGAAAACTCCGCAATTTGGTTAGAAATTTATGTATTTTGTTGAAAATTAATCGTTTTTGGTGTAAAATTTGAAAATTCAACTGTTTGGTTGAAACAAAATTTTTGTAGTTGAAAGTTAAACATTAGTTTTAAACATTACTATTTTATTTTCGGTAGAAAATTAATCTTCTAAGTTAAAAAATCATCTTTTTGGTTAAAAATTCAACAGCTTGGTTGAAAATTAATTTTTTAACTAAAGTTTTAACTTTTCTCTTTTGGTAGAAAATTAATCTTCTCAGTTGAAGATTCATAATTTTAGTTGAAAACTCAACTGTTTGGTTGAAATCGAATTTTTTTAGACGAAAATTCAACTATTTTTTTTTAAATTCATTTGTTTTGTTAAAAATTAATCTTTTTGAAAGAAATTATTCTTCTTAGCTAAAAATGTATTTCCTGCTTCTAAAAATTTTAATTTTTGGTTGAAAATTAATCTGGTTTGGTTAGGGATTCAACTATATTGCTGAAAATTGGTCTTATCGTTTTGGAAATTATACAATTTCTTTAAAAATTTGTTTTATTTTTGAATGAAAAATAATTTTTGTATAAAATTTGACTATTTTTTTTAAATCCGGCTTATGTTAAATTTTTTCATTCGTTGAAAAAAAATAACTTGACTAAAAGTCTTACTATTTTATTTCTGGTAGAAAATTCATCTTTTCAGTTGAAAATTCAACAGTTTGGTTGGAAATTAATGTTTTAACTAAAAGTTTTGCTTTTTCATTTTTGGTAGAAAATTAATCTTCTTAGTTGAAAATTCATAATTTTAGTTGAAAATTCAACTGTTTGGTTGAAATCTAATTTTTTTAGACGAAAATTCAACTATTTTTTCGAAAATTTGTTTCATTTTTGAATGAAAAAACTTTGTTTTTCAACAATGTGACTATTTTTTTATTGAAAATTCAGCTCTATAGTTGAAAATTTAACTATTTCATTGATTTTTTTTGGGTCATTTTTGGTCGAAAATTAAAGATTTGCAGTAAAAATATCCACAATTTGGTTAAAATGTCTATGCTTAATCAAAAATTAATCTTCTTGGTGGAAAATTATTATTCTTAATTGAAAATTTATATATTTTTTTTAATTTAACTGTTCGATTGAAATTTAATCTGTTTTGGTTAAGAATTGAACTATATTTTTCAAAATTCGTCTTCTTGTTTTGTAAATTCAACAAATTAGTTGAAAATTTGTTTCACGTTGATGAAAAATCTTTGTTGTTCGAAATTTTAACTCTTTTATTAAAAATTTCTTTTTTTTTTAAGAACATTAATTTTTTAACTGAAAGTTTTACTATTCCATTTTTTGTTGAAAATTGATCTTTCGCAGTTAAAAGTTCCACAGTTTGGTTGAAAATGTATATATTTTGTGAAAAATTTACCTTTTTTGTGAAAATTTTTTTTTTTTAGAAAATTGAAATATACTGTTGAAAATTCGTCTTCTTATTTTGGCAATTCAACAAATTGGTTGAGAATTTTTTTTACGTTGGATGAAAAATCCTTGTTGTTTGAAATTTTAACTGTTTGTTAATTTTTTTTTCCTTTTTGAAAAATAAATTTTTAACTGATAATTTTACTATTTCATTTTTGGTTGAAAATTCAACTATTTGGGTAGAAAGTAATTTTTTTAGTTGAAAATTTAACTATTAGTATGAAATTTTTTATTTAAAATTTAATATTTTTTGGTAGAAAATAATTCTTCTCAGTTGAAATTTGACCATTTTTTTGAAAATTTGAAATTTTCGGTTGAAAAATAATCTGTTTTGATTAAAAATTCAACTATAATGTTGAAAATTGGTCTTCTAGGCTTAAAAATTAAACAATTTGTTTAAAAATCTGTTTTTTTTTTTAATGAAAAATCTTTGTTGGTTTCAAATTCAATTTTTTTTTTTATAATTTATCTTTTGTGTTTGAAAATTAAATTGGATCATTGAGAGTTAAACTAAATTGTTAAAAATTAATTTCTTTGGTTGAAAATTAATTTTTTGGCTGGCGATTCAACTTTTTCATTTTTGGTTCAAAATTGATCATTCGCTGTTAAAAGTTCAAAAAATTGGTGAAAAATTTATATATTTTGTAAAAAAATGATCTTTTTTGGTAGAAAATTTATCTTTTTTGTTAGAAAATTAATCTTCTTAGTTGAAAATTCATGTTTTTGGTTGAAAATTCAACTATTTGGTTAAAAACTAATTTTTTTTAGTTGAAAATTCAACCATTAGTATGAAATTTTTTATTTAAAATTTAATATTTTTTAGTAGAAAATAATTCTTCTCAGTTGAAATTTGACCATTTTTTTTTGAAAATTTGAAATTTTCGGTTGAAAAATAATCTGTTTTGATTAAAAATTCAACTATAATGTTGAAAATTGGTCTTCTAGGCTTCAAAATTCAACAATTTGTTTAAAAATCGGTTTTTTTTTTTTTTTTTTTTTTTAATAAAAATCTTTGTTTGAAATTCAATTTTTTTAATAATTTGTCTTTTGTGTTTGGAAATTAAATTAGATCATTGAAAGTTAAATTAATTCGTTAAAAATTAATTTCTTGGGCTAAAAATTAATTTTTTGGTTGGCAATTTAACTATTTCATTTTTGTTAAAAATTGATCTTTCGCTATTAAGAGTTCAGAAATTGGTTAAAAATGTATATGTTTTGAAAAAAATGTATCTTTTTTGGTAGAAAATTAATCTTCTTAGTTGAAAATAGATGTTTTTGGTTGAAAATTCAACTACTAGTATCAAATTTTTCATTTAAAAATTAATCTTTTTTGGTAGAAAATAATTTTTCTCAGTTGAAATTTGACCATTTTTTTTTAATTTGAAATTTTCGGTTGAAAATTAATCTCTTTTAATTAAAAATTCAACTATGATGTTGAAAATTGGTCCTCTAGGCTTAAAAATTCAACAATTGGTTTAAAAATCTGTTTTTTTTTTTTTCTGAAAGAAAAATCTTTGTTGGTTTGAAATTCAATTTTTTTTTTATAATTTATCTTTTGTGTTTGGAAATTAAATTGGATCATTAAGAGTTAAAATAATTTGTTAAAAATTAATTTCTTTGGTTGAAAATTAATTTTTTCGTTGGCAATTTAACTATTTAATTTTTGGTTGAAAATTGATGATTCGCTGTTAAAAGTTCAAAAATTGGTGAAAAATATATATATTTTGTAAAAAAATGATATTTTTTGGTAGAAAATTAATATTCTTAGTTGAAAATTCATGTTTTTGGTTGAAAATTCAACTATTTGG
>CAKNYM010044885.1:65622-77895 GCA_932195095.1 Andricus curvator | reverse complement strand
TCATATTTTTCATAGTATTTTTGATGAATAAAACCAAATTTACAAGTCCCATCGAAAAATTGTTTAAATAAATTTTGTAGGACTTTGTAAGACTTTTTTCATAGAAACGAATCTTACTGCTTGGGTTTTCAAAAAGATGTTAGAACAACAACAGTTATCCGAGAGGCCCGCTCAAGAAATCATAAACTTCTAGTATTTTTCAAAATTGTTTCAATTCAGGAGTTTTTTCAGGTGATGTTATAATATCAACCCTTAGTCAGGAAATTTGGGAACATATGAACTCCTATCTAATACAACGCTTCTGAAGGTTGGTGACCTTCTCAGCATAAAACACCAACCAATTGAGACTCTCTGTTTCCATTCTCTGTCCTCCGCCCTCCCCCCCACCCAAGTAACAGAAGTTCTGGTGGGACTGACGTTACAACTAGACTCTCCACCATACGACGAATCACTACTTAACTTGGACATGATTTCGACACGCAAAACAAATTTCGCGCATAAAGGTGGTAGTTTGGTGCACAATCTAATCAATGAATAATGCAAACAATAAAATAGTCTCGGAATGAACTGAAACTTTGATTGACGAAATGCATACACACGGTAAACGTAAAGGTCGAGTTTCAGGCGATGAATGGAGACTGGATGTTTGGAATGCTAGAGGAGTGAATGATCTTAATGTAAGAGAACGACGAAAAACTTTGCACGTAAGGAAACTAGATATTTTATGTATACCTGAGACGAAGAAAAATGGTTGCGGATGTAGAAGCATAGAAAATGGGGTGTTGAAAGGCAGTTTTGAAATATGGTCAGGAGTAGGTAGTGAATCACATGGTAGTCAAGGGGTCGGTTTGATTATGAATGAAAAAGAAAGACAGCATCTCAAAGATCAAGGATATGTATCGCCTAGATTGTTGTGGGTTAGAATGAAGGTAGGAATCAGAAGATTATTTATCATAGTGTGCTACGCCCCAGTTAATAGCCATCCGAGAAAAGTCAAAGACGCCTTCTGGGACAATAAGTACAATAAGTACTTGCGATCAAGGTGAAAAAATAATTCTGCTAGGAGATATGAACAGATGGGTCGGCGTGCAACGTCAGGATACAGATACAGAAACGGTGCTAGGTAAGTTTGGGGATCGAACAAGAAAAAATTATAACGGGGAAAAATTAGTTAGCTTATGCTTAGAAAAGGGCCCATTCATTACAAATGCTTGGTTTCAACATGAAATGATCCACACCTACATCTGGTGTGAAGGAAACAACCGCAGTATAATTGACTTCGTTATTGCGGATGAAAGACTAAGAGAACTAGTAAAAGATACACGAGTCATGAGGGGTTCCGAATGCAATACTGATCATTACCTTCTAGTCTCAAAAATAAACTTAGGGCGGGCATGAAGAAAGAGAACAAAAAAAATGAAAGGAACGCGAATCAAGATTGAAAATTTACAGAAACCGGAAGTGCGAATAGATTTTCAGAATAAGCGAACGCATAGATAAGGCAACTTGGGAGGCACATAGAAGCATTAAAAATATAGATAGCGCTTTGACTATGTTACGGGATATCATTGTTAAAACTGCCACCGAAGTATGTGGTACGGCGGTTGTAGGAAGAAAATCTGGTGATGCATGGTGGAGTGATGAAATTGAGGCAGCCCAACAAGAAAACAAAGAAGCGTACAAGAGAACGTTGAACATCACAGGTCTTAGCGATGAGGAGAGAAATAGGCTCAAAAATTATTACAGACACAAAAAGAGGAAATTTAAACGAATAGTCAAGGAAAGCAAAGATAAAATCAGAGCAGAAGAAAAGAAGAAAATACAAAACGACTTTGAAGGAACCATGAAACTATTATTTGAAGAAATGAAGCGGAGTAAAAGTACAGAGTTTGTCAGCATGAGAAACAGCGAAGGTTAAATGCTATATGATACAAACGGGATAGTAGACGATTTAAAAGACTCTTTCAAAGAATTATGAGGAGGAGAAGATATAGGGCAACAGAACTGCGACATATAACATAATGCATTAGAAAACCCAATTGAAAAAGGCTTTGTCACTGAGGTTAGAGATATAATTAAGAACTCAAAAAACGAGAAGGCTGCTGGTGTAGACAGTATTATCTCGAAAACTATTGATTTTGAAAAAAATTGTTGCTCACAAAAGTTGTAGATCTCGTCGAAACACATATTGTTTATGATCATACTTTTTTTCTCAAATCAATATTTTTCAAGAAAAATGACAAAAATTAATTTTCAGATTTTTTGTTGGAAATGGGATCGTTGGAAAAGGGGTAGGCCGTTTGAAGAGGTTGGACGTCAGTGGGTGTGGTTCTTATCCACTCACGCCGACTGCGTTTTCCAACGCCAAAAAAAAAACGCGTCCTAATCTATGGCATTTTAAATGGCCCACACCCCCTCCCAACACTCCTGCCGGCACCTTTTCCAACGAAAAATTTGAAAATTCATTTTTGTCATTTTTCTCGAAAAATATCAATTTTAGAAAAAAAAAGTATTGATATAAGAAATATGTGTTTCGACGAGATCTACAACTTTTGTGAAAAACACTTTTTTCCAGAATTCATATTTTCCGAGATTTTGAAAAAAAACTAATTTCCAAAAATGTCAAAATTATTAATAACTTGAGTTATATTGATCTGCGCCAAGAATCCGTTCAGTGCGTTAAAATGGGGTCTCAAAGAAACCCTTAGGCCATGTATCGAGTCAATATTCTTTGGTGACCTTTTCGGAAGTATAGCCAAAATATTTGTAAAGATTTTCAACATTTCACAAAGATTTCACGGATTTCAAAGATTTGGAAAAGGCGTGTACACCAGATTCAAAATAATTAACCACAATTTCACAAAGCTTTTGAAACTTTCAAAGAATTTAAAGGATTTCAAAGATTTGTAAAATGAGTGTATACCATATTTCAAAGATTTCACAAAGATTTCAAAAGATTTTACAAATATTAAAAATATTTTAATGACTTCAAATATATACCGTTAAACCATTTCCCTTTCAGGGTAGGCGTGACACTACCCGATTCGGGTAGTGTTTCTAGGTTTTTCTTGTAGTTATAAATAACTACAAGTGTGGGCTCACCACACCCACGATGTGCCAACAGCACTCATGTCAGTATTCGTGAATGGTCACCCATCCAAGTACAAAAAAAAAAAAACACAAAAAATTTCACAAATATTTCAACGATTTCAAAACATTCTAGAGATTTCAAATATATCAATTATTTCAAAGGACTACAAAAGATTTCAGAATTATTTCAAGGATGTTAAACTATTTTGAAAGGTTTCAACAAATTTGAGAAGATTGCAAAAGATTTCAATGATTTCAAACGAACACGAAATATTTCACAAAGAAAAAGATTAACGAAATCTTTCACCTATATTTCAAAGCTTTCATACAAATTTCAAAAGATTTCAAAGATTTCAAGGATTTTAAGCATTTTCAGGATTTCAAATATTGTACAAAAATTTAAAAAGATTCGAAAAGATTTCACAGAAATTTCAAGATTTCACAAAGAATTCAAGTACTTCAAGAGATGTCAAAGAATTCGCAAAGATTTCAAAGATTTCACGGATTTTCGTTTCGGGTGCCGAATCGTAAAGTACGCGTGTTTGTTCTGTGCTATCTTTTTTAGTTTTGGCGACGGGAGTGGAGGTGTGATTGAGGCGAAAGGTAGTAAGGGAGGTCAGTGGTTAGTTGCCGAGGACGGAAAAGTGGGAGAGAAAATAGGGGACAGCTGATCGGTAAGATAGGCCAACATGTTTGTTGCGAGGAGCCCAGTGGGGTCCGGCAGAGGGAAGCAGCAGGTAGACAACAACCCCGGTGCTGATGATCTCACTGAGACCGGTGAAATAGGGAGGGGTAAGGGTTATGCCGGAGTTAGTACCGATGATGGCGAGGTTCAGTATGCTACGCCAGGAAACTTCGGGCGGGGAGAGAAGGAAGGGGAACTAGCTGACAGGAGGACTCGAGGTAGGCCGTCAACTCGGAAACTACTTAATAGATCCAGAGCTGTTTAGGAAAATCTGTTTAGGATCGAGACAACTTTTTGATAAATGGTGGCAGGGAGCAGGGTTTACGGATAAAAGCGATGAGGGGGATAAGGCGGAAGACAGTAAAAGATCAAGGGAAGAAAAGAGGTATGAGCAGGGAGATGAGAAGTTGCAGCAAAATTTAAAAAAAAAGTCTTCACCGGAGAATAATAAGGCAAAAGGGAAAGTCGAACTAGACAGCCTGGAAAATCTCATTAAAGGGTTCAGAGAGGAAACGAACCGAAGACTAAATGGCATACAAAAGCAAGGGGAGAAGGTTTGGGAGGAAATGAGGAAAGTTAGAGAGAAGTAGGAAGAATGGGCTCTGGTGTGGCGGCAAGAAAAAAATAAGGTTTGGAAGCAGTTGGAGCATATCGAGAAAAATCAAAGGATGAATGAGAAAGAGAGAAAATCTGATATAGAGAAGTTGGAAGAAAGAGTGAGAAAGGTAGAATGTAAGTCTGAGAATACAAAGAAAGGAGATGAAGGGGTAAGAGAAGGAGAGAGAATAAAATAAGTGAATGAGAATGTTATCCTAGAAAATGTGAGAATAAAATCAAGATTGAGAGAGTGAGAAAAGAAAATGGAAGTAGAAGAGAAGACGAAACGAAGCGGAAATATAGAGATTAGAGAAATGAAAGTAGGGAGTGAATCAGGAACAGAAGAAGTAGAAAAGTTAATGGGAGAAATTGGGGCGGAAGTACACGTGGAAGAGGTAAATGGAGCGGGAAGGAAAAATAAAGGTAAATCGCGTGTATATATATATATATATATATACCATATATAGTAAAAGTGAGATGTGAGGAAGAAAAAGTTGATATCTTGAGAAAAAAGAAAGCTTTAAAGGAGAGGGATGAAAGGATAGAGGAGCATATGACGTGGAATAAAAGAAGAAGAAAGTGGATGATGAAAGAGAGAGCATGGAGTGAACGAGTGAAAGGGAACACGGTATGGATCGGAAACGGCAGGATGTGGATAAATGGGAATGTGTGGATATCGGATGATGAGAAAGAAAAATTGAGTGAAGTGTATAGGGAGGGTCCATGGCAATGAGGGGAAGAGGCGGAGACTAAGAATAAAAAGGAGGAGGTAATGGAAACAGTAGAGGTTGAAAGGAAAGAAGGAGAAATAGGGAGAGCAATGGGGTTTCCACAAAAGTAGGGAGGGGACGTGAAGACGAGAGAAGGGAGAAAGGAAGGAAAAGAGAAGTGAGAATAGCGTTTTAAAACGTATCAGGGCTAATGAATCAAGATGAAGGATTCTGGGAAGAGGTGAAGAAATAGGATGTCGTGATGTTGAGTGAAACCTGGGTAGATGAGAAGGATTGAAGGAGGGTGAAGAGGAAGTTACCCAAGGGATATATGTGGCAGATACAAGAGGCAAAGAAAGAGAAGGTAGAGGGTGGCGAGGAGGAAATGGGTGGCGAAAAAGGATGATGAATTGGTGCTGATAGGAGGTGATCTGAATGCTTGGGTGGGGAACAGGGAGGGGAAATATGGGATGAAGAGAGTGAGAATTTTAGGAGAAAATCGAAACACAAACAGGTGGACCAGGAGGGTAGGACTCTGTTGGAAATCCTAGGAGGAACAGGATGGTTCATTAGTAATGGAAACTCGGAAGGGGATGAGGAAGGCGAGATTACGTTTGCAGGAAAAGGGGAAACAGTGATTGACTACATTCTGGCCGAGGAAAGGATAAGGAGGCTGTTGGAAAGAATGGAAGTAGGGAACGAAATAGGGTCAGAACACTTCCCGGTCATTGCAACGTTGAAATGCGGGAATTGGAGAAGAGAAAGAAGGAAAAAGGAGGGAGCGACTGGGAAAGAAGCAAAGATGGACATAAGGGGAGTTCATAAGCTGAGAGAATATATGAAAAGAATGGAAGAAGAGAATGTTCTGATTGAAGGTGGAGGAGGCGTGAATGAGATGTTGTGTAAGATGAGGGGAAGGGTAGAGGAGATAGTGGAAGAAATTAGGCAAAGTGAGAAAGAAAGAAGAGGGGAGAGAGGATGGTGGGATGTGGAATATGTAGAGAGTAAAAGCGTATAAAGTTATCGTTAAAGAACTGGAGAAGAGGAGAGATAGACAGAAAAAAGTATAATAAAAGAAAAAGGGAACACGAGAAATGACTGGATGTAAAACGACAGGAGGAGAAGGTAAGGTACATGAAGGAGGTAGAGAAAGCAATAAAGGAAGGAAGAGAATGGGAGGTGATCACAGAGAAAGAAGTGGATGGAAAGGAATCAATGAAGAGATAAGTATGGATGAATGGACGGTATATTTCAAGAAATTGCTAGGAGGGGTGGATAGCAAGGTGAGGAGGGATGATAGAAAGATCAAGGAGGGAGGAATCGGAAGGTGCGAATGAGGTGACCAGAAAGGAGGTGAATCAAGCAATTGAGAAGTTAAAATGAAATAAAGCGACAGGAGAGGATCGAATGGAGAATGAAGCGTTGAAATTTGGAGGAAGAAGCGTTAGAGAAGAGATTTGGGAAGTATGTAATAGAGTATGGAGAGGGGAAGGATGGCCGAAGGAGTGGAGAACAGGTTTGGTAGTTCCTTTATTAAAGAAAGGAGGGGGTAAAAAGTGGGAGATTATAGAGGAATCACTCTCATGCCAGTAACGTATAAGATTTACGCGGAGGTGCTTAGGAAGAGATTAGAAGAACAAGTGGATGAGAAAGGAAGTATTCCACACAATCAAACAGGATTCAGGAAGGGGCTGGGGACAGTGGATAATATTTTCATTCTAAATTATCTAGTCAACAGGAACCTGGGAAAGAAAACGGGAAATCGGGTCGCACTCTTCGTAGATTTTAAGGCAGCTTTCGACTCGGTGATTAGAAAAATTTTGTGGAAGGCAATGAAAGGAAGGGAGGTGGATGAAGAGCTGATTGAGAGGATAAAAGAGGTCTTTACGGAGACGAAGACAAGGGTGAGGATCGGGGAACAGAAAGGAGAGAGTTCTGGACAGGGAGGGGTCTCAGGCAAGGGTTCCTGCTAAGTCCGTTGTTCTTTGGCATATTGTTAGCAGGCCTAGAAGAGGAAATGGAAAAGAAAGGTAAAGGGGGTACAGTTCTAGGAAATAAGAGAATATACTCATTAGCGTACGCGGACGATGTGGTGCTTCTGGCAGAGAATGAAAGTGGAATGAACTTGTTAATGAAAGTATTCGAAGAGTATGTGAGAGAGAAAGACCTGACAATTAATGTGACGAAGACAAAGATAGTATCTTTCAGGAAGCGAAAGGATGATGTAAAGTATGGATGGAAGATAAATAGGGAAATGGTAGAGGAATTTTGTTATTTAGGATTCTGGTTCGAAGCGGGAGGTGGAAATGATCTGCAAGTGAAAAAAGAAGGATGGAAAGTGCGAGTAAGGTGATGGGTCAAGTGTGGGGGATTGGAAAAAGAAGATTCAAAGAGGACTGGAAGATGAGAGTATGGCTGTTCGATAAACTGGTATGGTCTGTGATGTGTTATGGAGTGGAGGTTTGGGGGTGGAAGGAGTACAAAAAGGTAGAAAACACGCAAGAGAAATTTCTGAGATGGGTTATGGGAGTGAGCTGGAACTGCCCAGGTTATATGTAGAGAGAAGAAACAGGGAGAGAGAAATTGGTGATAAGGCAGAGGAAAAGGGTATGGAATTTTGAAGAGAAACTTAAGAGTGGCAAGGGTAGCAAAGTTGCACAAGCATGCCTGCGGGGAATATTAGATAGTGAGAGGGGAGGAAAAACACGGGACATTCAAGATGGAAAGAGGAGAGATGGCAAGTTAGAAGAGAATCGAGAATGTATGACGGGGGGAGGGAGTGGCAGGTAGTAGAGGGGGAAATGAGTAAGAAGCAGGAAGAGCAGAGGTGGGGAAAGATTATGGAGTCAAAATATAATTAATGGTATAGATTCATCAAGATTGAAGTGGTCCCAGAATATCTAGGGATATTGAAGAAAAGGGGCAGGTGGTCCAGAATGATATGTTTCAGAATGGGAGAAGGCATGAATGAGTGTAAATATTTGATGATTGAAGAAATGAAAGTGTGTAGGGTATGTGGGTATGAAAGGGAATCTTGGGAGCACGTGTTGGAGAGATGTACAGGGGAAGAGAAAGGGGGAAAGAGAATGGTAGATAAAGTTAGGTGGATACTGAGCGGTTGTGGAGAAGGGGAATAGTGGGTGAAGAGTTCAGAAGAGAAAAGGAAAGAGAGAATGCATGGGGGAGGAGAAAACCGAAATTGAAATATGAATAAGGAAAATTAGTGTTGCGTGTCTTTGAAAAACTTGAAGAGTAATGGAAATGGTAATTTTACTCAAATTAATTTTTTTTAAGCATATGAGCTGCTGATAATAAAAAGTGGAAATATCTCGCAGGTGAGTAAAACGCAGCTATAGATAAGTGCCTGAAAAAAATTGGATATAATTTCACGTCTGTAAAAAGTAGCAATAGAACATTGGCAGTAAAAAGTAGACAACGGTACTTGGGCCTCCACCACTTTCCCATCTGGGAGCAACACGTGCAAACGTAGCGTGTCGGTAAAACGGCTCTGTCACGCGTTGCGTCGGCCACCCTCCTTTAAAACCGAAAATGAACGAGCACGAACCCGAGGCTCGGGCCGAGCTCGTCCGACTTCACGATTCGGTTTCGTTGGCTACTAGGAGGTTTGGGTTGATTTTTGCTTTCAAAAATTCACAACCAAAGGAAAGACCCCCGCAAATTTGTTCAAATCCACCCAAAAATAAATCCATTTTTTTTGTTTTGAAAAAAAATGATATTTAGGGGTGGCGCAAGCCCCATGAAGTTTAACATGTATTTCCCATAAGAAAAAAAGACGTTTTTGTAAATCCTATTCAGAATCCTCAATATTATCTCAAAAGAGTTGAAACTCAACATTTTTCTTCACAATTAGCCATAGAATAGGAATAAAATATCACTTTTCAAATATTGCCCCCATAAGTCTGTTTTATAGGGTCCCAAGGAAACCCCATAAGTGAAAAAATGGGTTATGTGAGTTTTTGGCGCTAATTATGATTTTTTTGCGGTTTTTTTAATGCGAATTGTTTCTAATACATAAAATATGACTTTATACTGAAAATTAGATATTTTAATGAATTGTTTAAACAATTTATTATTGTTTTTAGCAATTTTCTCATAGAATGTAGTTAGAAAGACGCGATTTTTTCACAAATTTTCCATTTGTTCTCCAATTTTCAATGAGAGGGAAGTGATAGTTCATCAATGTTAACAATAGTGATTATTTAAACAATTTATTATAATTAATAATAATGTTATATTTGAATAATGCTGAAAAGATGCGGTTTTTTTTTAATTTCTGGTTTTTTGTCCACTTTTCATTCGGAGTGAAGTAATAATAAATTCAATTTAACAAAATAATTGTTTAAACAATTTATTATACTTATTAATAATATCATAATTGGATAATGCTAGAAAGATGCTTTTTTTTAAACTTCTGGCTTTTTGTTTAATTTTCATTTGCAGTGAAGTTATACGTTACTTTTCCTATCTTTACTTTCCTCATTTGCACTCCCTCCCCCTCTTCCTCTCCGTGAGCTTCTTCCTCTAACCCATCTCTAACCCCCGTTATAATTCCCCCACTAGCCCTTCCTTTCTTCTTCACTCTGACCGCCTCCTGGAGTCTCCACCTATACCCCCTCGGCAGCTTTGGCTCTATTCTATCCCATTCCTTTCTTTCCACCCACGTATCTACCAGTCCTACCACATTAAATTCCTGGATATACCTCCAGAACTGCTCATCCTTCTTCTTTACCCCTGCTACGTTCCAGTAAAGCACCTTCACAACTCCTCTACCCTGCATTACCCCCACCCCCCTACTTCCTACGAAACAAATTCCCCTGCATTTCCTTCAACGCCTCTTTCTCCTCGTCCCACACGCACATCTTCTCGTCTATTTTTATTTTCCGATATCCTACCTTCGCCGATCTCCCTTCACTTCTCTCCCTCCTAGCCCTGTCGTACAGAATTCTCTGTACATCCCTTTCCTTTCTCGTCAAATCGTGATCGATGAAAACTTCCTTATCCTTTATCCTATTTTTATTTCGCATTACCCCCAATTTTTCTTCCCAGCTCTCCAACTCGACAACCGCCACTTCTTTCTCCTTTCTCCCCTCCAACTTAACTTTCCCTACCCTGCCTTTATTCCACCCTATGCTCTGTAGCAGCGCTTCCACGCCCTCCCTTTCTTCCCCGCTCTTCATCTTCAACACTCTTATCACAATATTATTTCTCTTGTCTGCCTTCTCCTTTCTCTCCATTCTCAACTCCATTGCCCTTATCCTTTCCCTATCTGCCCTCTCCTCCTTTTCATTCCTACGCTCTCCCACTTTCTCTTCTATCATATTCCCTACCCTCCCCCAAATACCTTTAATCTCGCCCCCACTACCCCCGTCTCCTATTTCCATTTCCGCCCTGCCCTCCACCTTCTCAAGCCTTTTTTCCGTTCTTTTTTTTCCACGCCCTAGTCTCCTCTTCCGTCTGTTTTATTTTAACTTCTTTTTATTTTCTTTCCCTCTCTAACCTATCTACTCTCTCTCAGCTCTTTCACCTCCTTTTCCCATTTCTCATCTCTGATTCTCAAGACCTCCCTCATGCCTTCCATCTGCTCCTTGGTCCCCCTTACGTCCTCCCTCAGCCCCCTGATCTCGCCTAACAATATCCCGAGAGCCTCCTTTTCCAACATCCCCTCCATTTTTTTGGGGAGTGATCTAGGTGTTATCCCGCTTTTTTAAAGGGGCTCTCGACCTCGCTTTTCTCCGGACTCTCTTCCTTTTCAAGAGATCCTCCTCGTCACTTGCGCTCGACGATCTCTCCCTTACCATCTTGCTTCCTTCGTTGCCACCGTCCCGATTTCTCCCTCTCCCCGACGCACCGCTCGTCCAAAAGTCGAGCACTAATCTAGGAAATGTTCCAAGACTAATTTTTTCCGTGTAGAGAGTTTAGTTTACTTGTCACATTTACATATGAAAAAGATACTTTTCAGTTATTCACCAAATTTAAAGATATGATTTCTATTGAACTCAGAACTCATTTCGTTTATATGATTCCTTGCGAGTGTGGCTTTGCATACATGGGACAAATCGAGCACTAGCTTAAAGATAGGCTAAGAGAACACAAAAATGATTATAAAAGCGACTCTAGAGGCACTGCTTTAGTACAACACTTACATACCTATCACCACAATTTTGACTTTACAAAAGCTAAGATTATATGTAAAGAACGTTATTATAATAAACGTACATTTAAAGAACTGTTCCATATCATCAAGCATAATAATACTGTAAAGAAAAGATCAGAAACTAACTTTTTAAGCGACGTATACCATAGATTTATCACTTTAACTAACGAATACCAAAGATGTTAACTATTAAAAATTCTCCCGCACCTGTCTTTACTTCCACCTACGCACAAAAGAGGTACATCCTCCTACGCACGAAGGTGTTATTTTATGTTTTGCCTTCACTCCTGGACATGCACCCTAGCAATGTGGCTTGCTGCCCAATAGTTTTGTATTATTTAATTAATTTCTTCTGCCTATCCAGGAACGGATTTTTTCGTAATTGTCAACATTCATGTCTTCATAAACTTTTTCAATTCCGTATATGCCACGTAAGTAAAATGCAGGTTATGTCTTCCACTTCTGTAACTGGTCTTTCCTTATCCTATAATTTTTTATACAAAAAAATCATATTATATTTCTAGTGTTAGATGTTCCTTCTAATAATGTATTCCTGCTGATGAGGCCTCGCTAGTCGACAACCTTAACATCTTTTCTGAATATAGTTGTAGTGAGTTCGCTTCAAAACAATCGAACGCTCAGGGCTCCCGACAATGAGTCGGAGAACAATGCCGACTACCCTAGAGTTGGGGGAGCCAATCAAGACGACGTCAATGCGATGGACCGGCGGAATCTCAATACTTGTGGGTGGACGGATCAACTCAATGACGACCTGCTAGAGTGCTACGATACCAGTATGGCCCCTGGACGAGAAGGTTACATGGCGTGACTGCATGCTCTGTGGTACGAGAAACATTCAGAGCTCTCGCACTTTTCGCATCCATGTTTCTTTGAAGTCTAAAGATCTGATTGAACTGAATGACGAGCTTCGTGAAGAATTTTCAGAAAAATCCGACCTCTGGACTGTCTATTGAAACGCTCAGAGCAAAAGCGAACGAAAAAAAAAACGTACGTAG
>CAKNYM010044885.1:18857-50622 GCA_932195095.1 Andricus curvator | reverse complement strand
TTTAATCTTTCTTGTTTAAAAATTTGACCATTTGGTTGAAAATTCATATTTTTGGTGAAAATTCAACTATTTTTGTAGAAAATTAAACTATATGGTTACAAACTAAACTATTTATTTGAAAAATTAACTGCTTAGTAGAAAATTAACTTTTTTGTTGAAGATTCATAGTTTAAAAATTCAACTATTTTGTGCAAAATTCATCTATTTAAATCAATCTTCTTTTTTGGAAATTTAACTTTCTGGTTGTTATTTGATTCAGTTTAACTGGCCGGAAATTAATTTTTATGTTGGAAATTAATTTTTCAAACTAAAAATGTAACTATTCCATTCTTGGTTGAAAATTGATCTTTTTTAATTAAAAAATTATCTTTTTCAATTAAAAATGCAACCATTAGGTCAAAACTTAAATTTTTAATTGAAAACTTAACTACTTGGCAAAATAATAACTTTTTGAAACACACGTAAAATTCGTGTGTTTCGTTCAAAATTCGTCTTTTTGGGTAGAAAATTTATCTTCCTTTAAGATAATTTATCTTACTGGTTGTGGATTCAACTTTTTTTTTGAACATTCGCCTTTATCAGTTCAATTTGAATGGTCAAAAATTCGTTTTATTTTTAGTTGAAAATTAATTTTTGAATCTGAAAATGTAACTTTTATTTTTAGTTGAAAACTTTTTTTTCAACTGTTTTATAGAAAATGCATGTATCTTCTTGAAAACTCGTCTTTTCTGGTAGACAATTAATCTTCTTTTTTTAAATTCATCTCATTGGCAGTGGATTTGAATATTTTGTTAAAAGTTTGTCTTTTTTACTTAATTTAACTGGCATCAAATTAGTTTTTTTTTTGTTAAAAATTAATTTTTCAAACTGAAAATGTAACTTTTTCATTTTTTGTTGGAAACTGTTATTGAAACTTAACTATTTGGTTAATAATTTAACTATTTTACGAGTAGTAGAAAATTTAACTATTTGCGGTTATGTAAAAAATACAACTATTTTGCATAAAATTCATGTGTTTTGTTATAAATTTGTCTTTTTGGTAGAAAATTAATTAATTATTATTTATACTGATAAGTTACTGCGATCGTACAGAATATTCGGCTTGGGCTAATTTTTGTTTTTTGAAAAATTTATTTAATCTTAAAAATTTTTAATGAAGTCATTCTGTGCTCTTTTTTAAAATTTTTTCAAAGTTTATATAGCTTTCAAGCCAATTGAAAAAGTTTGCAATTTCAACTAGGTTTTTTTTTTGTTATAATTATAAGTAATGGAAAATTATGAATATTTAGAAAATTTTGTTTCGTAAATATCGAAGAATTATTAATTGAAACAATTCTCATAAGGAAATTAAATTCTTAACATTTTTTTAACGAATAGGATCAATTAGTTTAGGATATCAAGGAAGAATGTATTTTCAATAACTCTTTTCTGCGACGCTTTGCTGATATATAATAATTATTAATTATTTTAACAATTTTCATAAACATATTCAAAGTTTGGCTATTTTTCAAGGAATAGGCACAATTTGTTCACAAAATCAACTACGAATGTCTTTCGGATGACTCCTTTCTATGCTTTGTAAGTTTACAATAATTATTAATAATTCAAGCAGTTTCTGTAAGCATATTCAGAGTTTGGCTATTTTTCAAGGAATAGGCATAATTTATTCACGGAGTCAACTAAGCATGTATTTCCGATGATTGTTTTCTATGTTGCTTGGTAAATTTACAAGAATTAACAATAATTTCCATAAACAAATTCAGATTTTGACTATTTTTCAACGAATATGCTCAATTCACAATAATTATTAATAATTTAAGCGATTTTCAAAAAAAGAATTCAGATTAGATATTTTTCGACGAATATGCTCAATTTGTTTACTGAATCAACAAAGAATGTATTTCCAGTAAGTATTTCTACGTTACTTTGCAAATTTACAATAACTTTTATTTATTTAAACATTTTTTATAAACATATTTAGAGTTTGGCTATTTTTCAAGGAATAGGCACAATGCATTCACGGAGTCAAGCCAGAATGTATTTCCGATGATTATTTTCTATGTTGCTTGGTAAATTTACAAGAATTATCAATAATTTAAATGATTTCCATAAACAAATTCAGATGTTGGCTATTTGTCAACGAATAGGCTACATTTTCCCATAGAATTAACCGAGAATATCTTTCCGATGATACTTTTCTGAGATACTTTGTACATTCCAAAGTATTATTAATTATTTAAACAATTTTTATTAAAAAATTGAGACTTCAGCTATTTCTAAATGAATAGGTTCAATTTGTTTACGAAGGCAACTAAGAATATATTTTAAATAACTCTTTCCTATGGTGCTTTACAAATTTATAATAATTTATAATCATTTAAACAATTGTCATGAACATATTAGAAATTTAAGTCTTTCCTACGTCAATAAATAAATATTATTAATAAATCAAAAATAAGTTTATAAATCAAAAAAGGTAAAAACTTTCATTTTCATTAATTTCAGTTTTTTTCTTTTTGTTAATTTCTTCCAGTATTTTAATAATCACTTTAAATTCAACTATTTTGGTAGAGAATTCAACTTTTGTTCAAAAATTAAACTATTGATTTGAAAAATGTAATAGTTGGTAGAAAATACCCTTTTTTATTGAAAATTTATAGTGTTGGGTGTCTTTTTGAGCATAACATTAAAACGATTAATTCTTGGCGAAAATTCATATTTGTAGGTTTAAAATTCAACTATTTTGTTGATTAGTCTTTTCTAGTCGGAAATTTAACTGTTTTGGTTAAAAATTCGTTTTGTTGGATTGAAAATTCATACAGAACTGAACTATACTTGGTTAAAAATTCAACTATTTTGAAGAATAAGTTGAATTTTTAATAGTTAAGTTTTAAGTTAAAGAAATTTATTTTCTACTTTAAAAGTGAGTTCTTACCAAACCAGTTGAATTTTCAACCAAAGAGATCAATTTTCAACTAAAATGATGAATCGTCAATAAAAAAAATTGAGTTTCTACTGAAAAAAGTGAATTTTCGCAATACCAGTTCAATTTTCTTAAAAAAGGACGAATTTTCAATTAAATACATGATTTTTCAACCAAATAGTAGAAAGAAAATAATTAAGTTTTCAACAAAATAATAAAATTTATGTCTAGAACAGATGAATTATCTACCGAAAATACCATAGTAGACTTTTCAATCAAAAAGAATTATTATTAAACCAAAAAAAAAAAATAAATCATTTTTATAGCCATAGTCAAAATATCTGAAAAATATAAATAATTAACAGGATATCAAATCTAATTGTTATGAACAAATGATATTAACAAAATGTCAACATCGTGGCAATTTTGCTTGAAAAGTATATTTGTAAGTTGAAATTGCTTGATTTGATCGACTTTATCATATTTGATCATGAAAATGTGTTGTCTGTTATAAACAAATTAAATAAACAAATGCATAGTTTAGGCATTCATTGGCAGAAAGTAATCGTTTTTCTTTCTTAGTACCTTTAAATTATATTAGTGATAATATTTAGTGATAAAGATTGGTCATTTGATATAATTTGTTCAGTTTATAAACAAATTTCATAAACAAATGCATAGTTTGGTCATTTATAGACAGAAAGTAATCGTTTTTCTCTCTAATGGTCTTTAAAATATATAAGTAGTGATGTTTAGTGACGAAGAATTATCAATCGATATTAGTTGTTTTTTATAAACAAATTTTATAAACAAATACAAAAAAATTCTTGAATACAAAGACAAATCAAGTTTTGTATTCGAAATGATAATTTTTCAAGCTGGAAAAGGGAAGGCAAAAGTTCTGTCGCACCCTATCCCTTTCCCAACTTTATGATTTCTTTACAAAAATTGTCAGAATTATTCTATTTGAAAATTTATGATCAAAAAGTCTTTTCTATTAATGCGTCAACTTTGAATATTGTCGATGACAAAAGTTTTTCTGTTTGAAACAGATGTTTCAAATATTATAAATGAGCATAACTTCCTTGATCTGCAATAAAGTGTACTCATGTTTCGAAATAGTCTCCAGTGACAGGTCAAATCAATGAATATTCATAGTAAATAATTTTTTCTTTAGCAATAAATGCTTTGACTGATGAGGGCTGACATAGCAGCCGAAACGTATCGACAAATTTTTTAATTTACTTTGATGAATTTTTATTGATTTTCACCTGTCATTGGAGACTATTTCGACACATTTCTACAAGGTCGTGACTTTATTATCAACAAAGTCTGTTAATATTATAGGTCAATCAATTGTATTTTCAAATAGTATGCATTACCATAGCTTCGTTACTCTTTGATGAAATGTATTAATGTTATAGGTAATTTGATTCGCCTCGAATCAACACATCTTTTCTGTCCCTGCATCAACTTTAAATGATGTTAATGGAAAAAGTTATACTATAAAAAAACGATTCTCAAAATATATAAATTACCATAACTTCCCTACTCTTTAATGAAATTTATTAATATTATAAGTCAATCGATTCGTCTCGAACTAAGGAATCTTTTATATTCTTGCATCAACTTTGAATTATGCTAATGAAAAAAGTTATACTATAAAAAACCGATTCTCAAAATATATAATTAACCATAACTTCCCTACTCTTTAATAAAATGTATTAAAATTGTAGGTCAATCGATTCGTCGCGAACCAAGGAATCTTTTATATTCTTGCATCAACTTTAAATTATGTTGAAGAAAAAAGTTTTACAATAAAAAACGGTATTTTCAAATATTAGGCATTACCATTATAGGTAATAGATCAGTCTCGAATCAACACATATTTTCTGTTCTTGTATCAACTTTAAATAATGTTAATAAAAACAGTTATACTATAAAAATCCGATTTTCAAAATTATAAATTACCATAACTTCCCTACTCTTTCTCAAAATGTATTAATATTATGGGTCAATCCATTCGTCTCGAACTGAGAAATCTCTTATATTCTTGCATCAACTTTGAATTATGTCGAAGAAAAAAGTTTTACTATAAAAAACCGTATTTTCAAATATTATGCATTACCATAGCTTCCTTACTCTTTAATAAAATGTATTAATATTATAAGTCAATCGATTCGTCTCGAACTAAGGAATCTTTTGTATTCTGGCATCAAATTTGAATTATGCTAATGAAAAAAGTTTTACTATAAAAAACCGATTCTCAAAATATATAAATTACCATAACTTCCCTACTCTTTAATGAAATGTATTAATATTATAAGTCAATCGATTCGTCTCGAACTAAGGAATCTTTTATATTCTTTCATCAACTTTGAATTATGCTAATGAAAAAATGTTTATTATAAAAAACCGATTCTCAAAATATAAAAAGTACCATAACTTCCCTACTCTTTGATAGAATGTATTAATATTGTAGGTCAATCGATTCGTCTCGAACCAAGGAATCTTTTATATTCCTGCATCAACTTTGAATTATGTTGAAGAAAAAAATTCTACTGTAAAAAAAAGAATTTTCAAATATTATGTATTACAATAGATTCCTTATTCTTCAATAAAATGTATTAATATTATAGGTCAATCGATTCGCCTTGAATTAACACAACTTTTCTATTCTCGCATCAACTTTAAATTATGAGAATGAGAAAATTTTTACTATAAAAATCGATTTTAGAAATATATAAATTACCATCACTTCCCTACTCTTTAATAAAATGAATTAAAATTGTAGGTCAATCGATTCGTCTCGAACCAAGGAATCTTTTATATTCTTGCATCAACTTTGACTTATGTTGAAGAAAAAAGTTTCACTGTAAAAAACCGTATTTTCAAATATTATGCATTACCATTATAGGTCAATAGATCAGTCTCGAATCAACACATATTTTCTGTTCTTGCATCAACTTTAAATAATGTTAATAAAAACAGTTATACTATAAAAAACCGATTTTCAAAATTATAAATTACCATAACTTCTCTAATCTTTATAAAAATGTATTAATATTTTAGGTCAATCGATTCGTCTTGAACTAAGGAATCTTCTATATTCTTGCATCAACTTTGAATTATGCTAATGAAAAAAGTTATATTATAAAAAACCGATTCTCAAAATATATAAATTACCATAACTTCCCTACTCTTTAATAAAATGTATTGAAATTGTAGCTCAATCGATTCGTCTCGAACCAAGGAATCTTTTATATTCTTGCATCAACTTTAAATTATGTTGAAGAAAAAAGTTTTACTATAAAAAACCGTATTTTCAAATATTAGGCATTACCATTATAGGTCAATAGATCAGTCTCGAATCAACACATATTTTCTGTTCTTGTGTCAACTTTAAATAATGTTAATAAAAACAGTTATACTATAAAAAACCGATTTTCAAAATTATAAATTACCATAACTTCCCTAATCTTTATAAAAATGTATTAATAGTATGGGTCAATCCATTCATCTCAAACTAAGGAGTCTTATATATTCCTGCATCAACTTTGAATTATGCTCAACAAAAAATTTGTACTATAAAAAACCGTATTTTCAAATATTATGCATTACCATAGCTTCCCTACTCTTTAATCAAATGTATTAATATTATAGATCAGTCTATTCGCCTCGAATCAAGGAATCTTTTCCGTTATTGCATCAATTTTGAATTATGTTAATGAAAACAAAATTTCTAAAAAAAAAAACAGTTTTTTTTCAAATATTATGCATTGCCATAGCTTCCTTAATGTTCAGTAAAATGTTTGAATATTATCAGTCAATCGATTTGTCTCGAATCAACACATCTTGTCTATTCTCACATGAACTTTAAATTATGAGAATGAGAACATTTTTACTGCAAAAATCGATTTTTAATATAATATAAATGACCATAACTTCCTCATTCTTTGATCAAATGTATGTATATTATAGGTCAATCGGTTCGTCTCGAACCAAGGAATCTTTTGTATTCATGCATCAACTTTAAATTATGTTAATGAAAACAGTTTTACTATAAAAAAACCGATTTTTAAAATACCATTTTAGTGCTAATAAAATACAATAAGTATTTTTTAGAAATCCGTCGGTCAGTTTCAAGATATTAGTAGTGAAAATAAGCCCTATAAATTTCATTGATTTATCTGCAACCTTTTTCAAGTTATCGTGTTCACAAAAAAGTGTGACATGCACATACACACATAAACACACATATCCACCCACACACAGATATCCAGACAAATGCTTAGAACATTGTGTTAGACATTTTTAAATTGAGGAAGGTTTAATTAAATGAATTTAAACATTTTGGAAAATGTTACCATAACAAAGCTTCCTCTATGATGAAGCAAAATTAAAAAATCTAATCCATAGACGCTCTTATGCAAATATTGCTGATCACTTCTAAAAAAATTCGAAAATCGGTCAAGAATTGTAGGTTGAAGGTGATTTTGAATAGTAAATTCCCGATTCAGCCCACTTTTCGTCGATTTCCACGCGACCCAGAAGTTACATGGTTTACTTACCATTTTCCACCAGGCAGCAGCTTCATGAAGAAAAGCCACACACACAAATGCAAAGAACGTAATAATTGCGAGATTCATTTTATACTGACAATTTTTCGGATTTGCTTGCGGCCTTTATACCATAGCAGAGTGCGCACACTTTGGGAAATTTTGAGTAGGGGGTCCGCCATGCCTGGTACTATCTATGAATTAAAAATTTGTATCGAGCATGGATTAGCTGCTGTATTTGGGTCAATTTTACTAACCTTGTTTTGTCTGTAGTTGATAAAGATATGTTTACTCTGCGTACACTTGCTCGACCACAGAGGTAACAAAGGAGTCCCAAAAAACATATTTTCTTCACTTGTCCTCGATAATTGATGTTGTGTAAAGTTTCATTTTCAATGAAATTTGTATTTTCAATTTATGCTTTGAACTTACCCATCCGACCTTTTGGGTGCCCACCCACTCAGCTCGGGTAGTGGCGGATAATTTATGTTTATGATGGCTGTGTCTCTGACTTGATTTAGGTTTGTTTATTTCTCAAAAAAAAAAAATCTGCCCGCCGGGCGGGTACATTCTCATCGCGCCCAGGGCGCGCCGGTTATGTTTTACGCTTCGCGCTCGATAATCGGCGACCCTGCGCTTCGCGCTCGGATCTTTATTCTCTGCACTTGGAATGGTTAAATGAAACTTTATCAAAAACTCTGTGGGCTTTGAGGTACACATTCTCATCGTGACACCCGCGCTACGCGCTTGATTTTTGAGAGGCATTTGTAAATGTATATTTATTTTCTGAATTACCTGACAATAAAAAACTACACTCCTTTCTTCAGGCATTCTTCCCTATCTCGCGTTTTTATGCTCAAAATAGGATTTTTGTTTTCGTATTATTTTTCATGGATAAAACAAAATATCCTGCAAGTCTTCTTTTAGATTTTTTACGTATCACGCGTATTTTGGCTTAATATCGGAATTTTCGATTTTTGCATATCAATTTCGATAAATAAATTAAAAACAAGGAGGTCTGTCAAAAAATAGTTCAAAGAAATTTTGTACGATTTTTTTATACGCTGAAAATTTATACGGCTTAAAATTTGAATTTTCTACTTTTTTCATAGTATTTTCGATAAATATAACCAAATATACAAGTCCCATAAAAAATTTGTTTAATTAATTTTGTAGGACTTTTTAAAAGCTGTAATTCCTTCTAAAATTTGTTTCCTTATCTCACGACATTCGGCTCAAAATTTGCATTTTCTATTTTCTTTTCATAGTATTTTCGATAAATAAAACCAAAATAACTTCTTAAAACCTATCAAAAAATTGTTTTGGAAGATTTTTTGGGACCTTTGCAAATCTATAATTACTTTCTGAGACTTTTTTATATTTAGCGTCGTTTGGCTCAAAATTGGAATTTTCGACTTATTCATTTTCGATGCATAAGACAAAAAAAAAACGGGTCCTATCGAAAAATTGTTGATACAAAAATTTTAGACGTTTTAAAGAGCTTTAATTCTTTTTTCTAACTTTATTGACGTACCTGTCATAGTTTGGCATAGAAACAGAACATTCGTTTTTTTGATAGAATTTTCTATGGATGAAACCATAGCCGTTGGTCAAGGAATGCCACAGAAGCCACAAAAGCCACACAGTGGACCTTTTTTGAAATTCTGTCTCGAAATCGTAGAACTTTGTATGGGAATAACCTAGAGGAATATTTTTTTCAAATTTAAGAAAAAACCTTTCCGAATATAGAAAAATTATAGAGAAAGTCAAAAAAAATGGTGACCTTGAAAATCTGTGTTGAAGATGGAATTTTTGGAAAAAAAAATCGTTTATTGAATACCAAAAACGCTTAGATCTTTCATCTTATGTCCTATACATGTTTTTATATAGATTTTTGCATGCCCAATCCGAATCTGACGTGTAAATCGTTGTAAGACAAAATCCAAAATGGCGGATCCAATATGGCGGACCATAATTGTAAAAGGAAACCAATTTGACTAAAATTTGCTAAAAGGGGGTTTTTCGGGTCGCTGATTTTAAATCCAGGGTCAAAATTAAAAAAGTAAGAATGGCGTATCCAATATGGCGGACCAAAATTGAAAAAGGAAACCGATTTGACTCAAATTTGCTACAAGGGGTTTTTTCGGGTCGCTGATTTCAAATCCGGGGTCGAAATTGAAAAATTAAAAATAGCGGACCCGAAAACGGCAATTTTTAGTCAAATCTGTTTTTTTGCACAATTTTGGTAGACATTTTGAATTTTTTAATTTGGACCCCGGATTTGAAATCAGCGACCCGAAAAACCCCCTTGTTGCAAATTTCAGTCGAATCTGTTTCCTTTTACAATTTTGGTCCGCTATATTGGATTCGCCATTATGAATTTTTCAATTTTGACCCTGGATTCAAAATCAGCGACCCGAAAACCCCCCCAGTAGCATTCTTTAGACTAATCGGTTTCCTTCTACAATGTTGGTCCGCCATATTGGATCCGCCATTTTGAATTTTTCAATTTTGATCCTATAGTCAAAATCAGCGACCCGAAAAACCGCCGAGTAGCATTCTTCAGTCAAATCTGTTTCCTTTTACAATGTTGGTCCGCCATATTGGATCCGCCATTTTTAATTTTTTCATTTTGACCCTGGATTTGAAATCAGCAATCAAAAAAAAAAAACCCCCTTGTAGCAAATTTTAGTCGAATCGGTTTCCTTTTACAACTTTGGTCCGTCATATTGGATCCGCCATTATGAATTTTTCAATTTTGATCCTGGATTCAGAATCAGTGACCCGAAAAACTGCCGAGTAGCATTCTTCAGTCAAATCTGTTTCCTTTTACAATTTTGGTCCGCCATATTGGATCCGCCATTTTGAATTTTTTAATTTTGACCCTGGATTTGAAATCAGCGATCCAAAAAAAAAACCTTGTAGCAAATTTTAGTCCAATCGGTTTCCTTCATTTTGACCCTTGATTAGAAATCAGCGACCCGAAAAACCCCCTTGTAGCAAATTTTAGTCAAATCGGTTTCGTTTTACAATTTTAGTCTGCCATATTAGCTCCGCCATTTTGGATTTTGTCTTACAACGATTTACATGCCAGATTCGGATTGGGCATGCAAAAATCTATATAAAAACATGTATAGCACATAAAATGTAAAATCTAAGCGTTTTTGGTATTCAATAAACGATTTTTTTTGCCAAAAATTCTATCTTCTACACAGATTTTCAAGGTCACCATTTTTTGACTTTCTCTATAATTTTTCTATATTCGGAAAGGTTTTTTCTTTAATTAAAAAAAAATATATCCCTTTAGGTCATTCCGATCCAAAGTTCTACGATTTTGAGACAGAATTTCAAAAAAGGTCCACTGTGCGCCATCTCCAGAACTTGATTTTCGGCGTCAGGGGGTCTCAAAAGGCGAAGATCCGCAGGGTGAGATCGCTCTTAACTTTTTTGCAAAATACCATCTTTTAACGCAATGGCTGTCGCATGTTCTAGTATCTTCGTATTAAATCCATCTTTTTCGAAATTGGCGATACTTTGATCAGAGCCACAACCCCTTATAGAAAATTAAAACGAAATTTGTGATCCGAATATGAAGAACTTTTTGCGACCTATTATAAAAATTACCAACAAGGTCTTCCAAGGACATGTTGTTGATGTTCAAACTTGGGAAAGTTTTAAAGAAAAATCCTTAGACACCGAAGAATATTTTTGGAACTTCTCACTACCTGGATCAGTGGACAACATTATTTTTGGATCATACACTTTGCAATTTACTATGTCTAATGGTGCAAAAGCTATTTGCATTGACACTCAAAGTGATTGGAAACCAAAACAAAAAGAAGAAGAAGAAGCTGGTTCCTGTTCTAAGCGTATGAAGATTTATAAAACCTGTTATTGCGATGCATATGTCTATTTTTATTCAATTACAATCACTTCGTCACTGTATTGATGAACGTTTTCGGCAGCTAGAAATCATTTTACCAGCTGCCAATGCTACCGTACAATCGGTCATAAATATTTTGACAAATAAATTTTTGCCACGATGGAATCCACGGGGTATGACTGGAGAAGCTCTTTTGCGAACCATAAGGGACACAGACTTTGATGAAATTCTGGATAGTGTGAAAATAGATCTAAACCGTGAAAATACAAGGACTTTGCGAAAATACACAGGAAACTTTGTGTGATATGGGTAAAAAGGAATTGAATTACATACAGTGATCATACGAAGAATTTGAATATTTTTCACGTGTGTCTACGATAAATAAATTATTTTGTGCTTTGCCAACAATCTCTTGATTTTCAATTGAATAATAAAATATCGCATTATTGCAAAAAGTGATTTCTTTCTACATTAGCAAAGTATAGTTATATATGTATTATCACCATGCACGAGATTATAAGTGATAATTTTACTACGAGGTGTCGGTATCACATTCCGCTCTTGGTTTGTAAGCTGCAAAATAATAAGTGACGCATCATTACGTCATCTCATCACTGCATAAGGTAATCGATGTCATAATCCAGGTCAAGGGCACATGAATATGATTACATAATTATGGAGAGATCAGCTGCGAGTCCCCTCCTTCCTTATCCCTCCAAATTGAGCCTCTATTCTACTCCCACTCTGTCATTCAGATGATGACGTCATCCCAACGGTCATTACCACGCAATTGCGAAACGTTCCACGACCTTGAGATCCGATGTCTTCATAATGACGTCATCGTCTGAATGACAGAGTGGGGGTAGAACAGAGGTTGGCGCCAGAGGGGGTAAGAGGAGGGTTATGGTCTCAAAAATTGTTCTTTCTCCCAAGGATAAGAAGAGAAAATATTCACCGAATCTTTTCAGTTGTATAAAATTTCGTTCTAGTGCGTGGGTGAGTTGTGAAGGGTATTAGAATGATAATCCATAGTCTGAAGACCACCTCAAGAAATCAGAGGGGCAATTACTTTGAACATTCTCAAAAATTGATCTTTCTCCCAAGGATAAGAAGAGAAAATATTCACCGAATCTTTCCAGTTGTAAAGAATTTAGTTCTGATGCATGGGTGAGTTGTAAAGGGTATTAGAATGATAATCCATAGACTAAAGACCACCTCGAGAAATCAGAGGGGCAATTACTTTGAACATTCTCAAAAATTGTTCTTTCTCCCAAGGATAAGAAGAGAAAATATTCACCGAATCTTTTCATTTGTATAAAATTTCGTTCTAGTGCGTGGGTGAGTTATAGGGAGCGAGGGGTGTTAGAATGATAATCCATAGCCTGAAGATCACTCCAAGGAATCAGAGAGGAAAGAACTTCAAACATTCTCAAAAATTGTTCTTTCTCCCAAGGATAAGAAGAGAAAATATTCATCGAATCTTCCTAGCTGTATTGAATTTATTTCTAGTGCGTGGGTGAGTTGTGAAGGGTATTAGAATGATAATCCATAGTCTGAACACCACCTCAAGAAATCAGAGGGGCAATTACTTTGAACATTCTCAAAAATTAATCTTTCTCCCAAGGATAAGAAGAGAAAATATTCACCGAATCTTTCCAGTTGTATATAATTTAGTTCTGCTGCGTGGGTGAGTTGTAAAGGGTATTAGAATGATAATCCATAGACTAAAGGCCACCTCAAGAAATCAGAGAGGCAATTACTTTGAACATTCTCAAAAATTGTTCTTTCTCCCAAGGATAAGAAGAGAAAATATTCATCGAATGTTTTTAGCAATATAGAATTCAGTTCTAGTGCGTGGATGAGTTGTGAAGGGTATTAGAATGATTATCCATAGCCTGAAGACCACCTCAAGAAATCAGAGAGGCAAAATTATGGAAAATTGTAGGAAACATTCTTTGAACAAATAATTTGTTTACCAAAAAAATGTTTTGTTTATTATATAATGTCGGAAAATCTTCAATTAATTTTACTCTATGAAACTTAGGAGAGTTCAACAATTTCCCTGTTATTGACGAGCACCAGGAACGTCAAATAGAATAAGTGATCATTTTTTTCGTCATAAACGAAAAAACTGTAAATATTCATGCTCAATATTAACTTCCTACTGCCAAAAATCGTTCTATCATGGTCATAAGTTGGGATCCGTAAATGATTTACATTTTCATCAGACGTTTCGGCTCCATATATGGTCCCTCTTCAGTGATTTATTCTAGAAAAATTTTATTGGTACATTTCACTTATTCCCTAAGATAGCTTTTTGTGCGTCGGCTTTTTATCTTTTTATTTATTTTTTTAATATAAATGAAATTAATTATTGTTCAATATCACTGAAATATAATAACACTATTTAAAACATTTATATTCATTGCGTGTTGTCTTTAATTAGTGCCTAACAGCCGTAAATATGAAACATTAAGTTCTTATTTTAACATCCACCTATAGTCTTAAGAAATTATCGCACTAAACTTATTCACTTATAATACTGATTCTTATTTATTGCTTAGTTTGTAATGAGTTTGACAGCCAATAAAAGAGAGAAACATCAATGTCATAAATATGATCGTATGATACGGAAAAGCAGAAAAATAAAAATGGCACTCTGTTGTTGAATCTGCTAAGAATAAGACACAAAAGAACCATTGAAATTTGTAGATTTATACATTCGGAAACCTGAGAGACCTGAGAGAAACATGGTAATTGAGAAATCATCAATTCTAAATAACCTGCGATATGGAAGGCAGATAATTGGAATTAGCAATCTGTTTTTAGGTTTTGTCTAAAAAATATGTAGTGTTTTCATATTCTTGTGTCCTTTTTTGAGCTGAATTTATTGCTCGGTCTACCAAGTTATTGACTACACCTCTTTTGTATCTCATTGGTTGATGAGAGTGAAAATTAAGATGATTAATACCAGGTGGGTTTCTGATACCAGTTGGTTTTTACTGTATTATTTTCCCTGTAGATGCAGACATCAAAAAACGCGATTTTATTATTCTCCTCAACCTGGTGAGTGAATTGCAATTTGTTAAATTTGCCTTTAAAAATTGCCAAAGCATTGTCCAAACCCTTTGCACGTATCGCTGTTCGTATGTCATCAACATATCTGGAAAAGAAAGGGACCTCACATGGCAATTCGGATAGACATTTCTGCTCTAAATCATCCAAAACTAAATCTGATAGTCTTGGAGATAGCGGGGATCCCATTGGAAGACCCTGTTTTTGTTTGTATATCTTTTTGTTATATTGAAAAATTGAGTTCCGGAGGCACAAGGATAAGGCTTTGAAAAATTGCGTTTTTGGTATGTCAGTTACCGGCTGAATCTGGTCCAACCTCTTTTCCACACTTTCTATCGCTGGTTCTATCTGTAGGTTTGTGAACATTGATTTTACATCTAAGGAAACTAAAACGTGGTCCTTTGGTATTTTTACATTTTTAAGCCGTTCTATTAGTTAAAAACTATTTTTTATTTGTGACTTTGGGGGCTCTACCGCGAGCTTAATTGTTTTGACCTATAAATTAATCTAGGGGGGGGGACTGCTTATCACTCTTGTTGAAAATACTGTCCTCGAAAAGTTGTTTTTCTGGAACACTGTAAACTCTATAAACAGTTTTCGAGGTTGACATCGACTGCTTGCCCTGACACTAAAAAATAAACAGTAATCAAAAATAAGTGACAAGCAATTTTATTTTACACAATGCAGGAATCTATTATTAACTCAAAATGTAGGTAATATAGAGCAAACTAATCGAATGAAATTCTATTTCAAACGCAAGAATGATAACATGACAATTAATGGATTTTAGGTCAAATTCAAAAATACATATAAATCTTCTCCTCATTTATTCATTCATTTTTATTTGAAGGGATTTTCAAAATCTTGGGAGATTTAGAGGATTTGTATGGACTTAAGGGATATAATAAGGTTTCAAAAGATTTCGAAAGAACTCAATGGATTGGGTAAAAATTTGAAGAACTTTAAGAGAGTTGTAAAATTTTAGATAATTGTATACGAGTAAAAATAATCCACGAGCAATTCAAAAGAATTCAATAGGGTTTTAAAGGGTTTTAAATAATTTAAGAGATTAAAAGGAATTTGAACGATATTCAGAAATTCAACTTGACTTTAAGGGAATGCAAAGGTTTCAAAACATTTTCAAATGATTTGAAGTTATTTGAGAAATTGTCAACCGCAATTGATTATTTTATTTATATATTTATCAATTATTACTGAGTTGAGGCGGGAACCCGTTGATAAATTGCCTAAGATAAGACGGTTTATCACAATTACTTAAAAATATGTTATCTTATTTGTATATCCTTATAAAAATATTTTAAATAACCATAAATCACATGCACATTAAAGCAATATTAACAAAGCTAATTACAAAAAAAATAAAATAAATCATACTAAATTGTTTGAACAACTATTTTTGTTAACTTGCATTCATTATTACCTCACTAATTGTAAGTGAAAAGTGGACAAAAAGTTAAAAATTTCAGAAAAAATATAAAATCATTCGTGATTTTTTTCTTACGGAAAAAATTTAGTAGACCGAATCCATTTTAAATCAGCGAGGTTTCTACACTAGAAATCGCAGAATCTCTCGGGGACGAAATATGTTGTTCTCAGAGGAAATTAGACGATACGTATTTTTCCGATTTGCAAAAAAAAAAAAAAAAAAATTAAGAAGTTATGCGTATTGGAATTTGGTGCTTTGTTTTTCAAAATACCCGAATTTTTTTCTTTGAACCTCTATAACTCTTGACCTTATTGAGATTTTCATTTGGTTATTTTTCAATTGTGAATATTTTTCATGCTCATTTTGCATACAATTCTTCATGATAAAATAGACTTCTTTTCGATCTTAATTGAAAGAAAAAAACTTATTAAGATATTTTCTTCTATTCTAATAAGGTTCATCGTCTTCTTTTGCAATCTGCAGGAAAATTAAAAAAAGTTTAAAAATTAAAAAAATGGCAGCGGTTCTTCACCAGAAATTAAAAGTAAATTTTCTCAAAAAACCCACCTTTAACTTTTTTGTCAATTTTTTTATTTTTTTTATTTTGTATTCTGATAATGAAGATATCTAGTAAGTTTGATGCTGGCTTAATAAATTTTGTGGCAAGGAGAATCCTTTTTGCGATATCTTCCATCACTTACGAGAAAAATTCAAAAATTACATTTTTAGGAAAAAAAAATTCTCCCGGCCTCAAAAATGGTTTTAGCCCACATGATGCTGATAAGGTGCCTTTCTTCTATTAGCACAAACACTTTAAAAATATTTCGAAGAATAAAAAAGGCATATTTTTTTTTACAATTTCTGCTAATTTCTGCGACTGATTGGTGCTAATTAAAATTTGTTGCTGTTTTTTCAATGCAAAATTTTTCTTATATATAAAATACTACTTTATACTGACAATTACATTTTGACATAAATTGTTCAAACAATTTACTGTTGTTTTGAGCAATTTTCTCTTAGAATGGAGTTGGAAATTCGTGGTTTAAAAAAAAATCATTTTATATCCTATTTTTAATTAGAGTGTGGTAATACTCAATTAATTTCATTAAAAATGATTGTTTAAACGATTTATTATGATTGTTAATAACATTTTCTTAAAATGATGTTAGAAAATTGCAGTTATTTCAAAAATTTTCCACTTTTTATTGAATTTACAATCAAAATGAGGTAAATAATTAATTAAAGTTAGTAAAATTAATTGTTTGAACAATGTATTATTATTGATAATAATATTCAATTTGAATAATGCTAGGAAGTTGCGGTTTTTTCTAATTTTTTAAGTAATTGTCTACTTTTCACTTGGAGTGAGTTAAGAATTAATTTAGTTTGGCAAAAATTAATATTTAAACAAATTTTTATTGTTTACAACTATCGTCTTCTTGATTATAGATAGATATTTGCTGTTTCTTCTAAAATTTTTTAATTTCCACCTAATTTTACTCAGTAAAGTAATAAATAATGCAAGTTAACAAAAAGTTTTTAAATTTTTTTAAAGTTGGCTCCGCCATTTTATTTTTTCGAAAAAACAAAAGTTGTGCTGAATTGTGCTCGGTTTGTACTAAATTGTGCTGCAATTTTTTTTTTAATTCAAAATTTGAGTCCGAATTTTAAAAAATCTTTTTTGGGACCAGCACCGCCTTTTTGTTTTTTTCGAAAAAACGAAAGTTGTGCTGAATTGTGCTAGACTTGTGCTCTATCGTGCCGTGAACAATTTGAAAAAAAAATCAAAATTGGAGCCAAAATTTAAAAAAAAACAAACTTTTCTAGGTCAGCCCCGCCATTTTATTTTTTCGATAAAAGAAAAGTTGTGCTAAATTGTGCTAGGCTTGTGCTTCTTCTTTTTAAAAGTCAAAATTTGAACCAAAATTCACAAAAAAAAACATTTTTTGAGACATTACAAACAAAAATGTAAAAAATGCGAAATCCGAAAATCTGAAAGTTGTGCTGGGTTGTGCTAGGTGAAAATCTAGTTTCTTTTTTCTGAAAATAATTTTCCAAATCCAAAATTTTTCAAAATAAGAATTTCAGAAATCTAAAAATTGTTCTGGGTTGTGCTAGGCGTCCAAAACAATCATTATTGTATACACTTCTCCCTTAGGCTTATATTTTTTGGTGAAATAGTAGTTTCATTTTTCCTCAAAATAATTTTTTGAATACAAAATTTTTCAAAATGCGAATTTCAAAAACCTGAAAACTGTGCTAGGTTATGCTAGGTGTGCGAAAAAATTATTGTTTAATACACTTTTCACTTAGGACCATATTTTTTGGTGAAAATATCATTTTTATCCACAAAATAATTTTTCAAATCCAAAATTTTTCAAAATGCGAATTTCAAAAATCTAAAATTTGTACTGGATTGTGCTAGGCCATTGTATTCACTAATTATTTTTAAATTTTAATTCCGCAGAACCGCCACCTATAAGATTCTGTCTTGAAGTTTTTTTTTTTTATTGGTTCTCTTCATTAGTCACATAAATATTCATCAAAATGTTAACTTCCTGCTGAAAAAAATGGTCCTATCATGGTCATAAGTTTTTTTGGTAAAACCTACGAATCCATAAGAAAGTAAATTAATATTACTCAAATGAATTTTTTTTAAGCATATGACTTGAACTCTAAAAAATGCTTATCACTCTCGTCGAAAATACTATCGTCGAAAAGTTGTTTTTATGGAACACTGTAAACTCTAAAAACAGTTTTCGAGGTTCACATTGACTGCTTGCCCTGACACTGAAAAATAAACAGTAATGAAAAACAAGTGACAAGCACTTTTATTTCACGTGATACAGAGATCTATTATTAACTCAAAGTTTAGTTTAGTTTACGAAATTCATTACCAAATAATATACATACTTACATTTTACAAAATCAATTGAATAGCACAGTAAGAAATTTAAAAAATAAACAAAGAGAGTTGAATTTTCAACTAAAATTATGAATCTTACAAAAAAATACGAAATACAAAAAAAAATACAAAAAATGAATTTTCTAGGAAGCTAATTTTTCAAATAAGAAGATTAATTTTTAAACAAAAAATGTATTAGATATTTTACCAAAAAAATATTTTGATGCTAGATCAATAACAGTTCAATTTGACCAACAAAGATGAATTTTCAACAAAATACTTGAATGCTCAACTAAAACTGATTAATTTTCAACCGAACAGTTGGATTTATAACAAAAAATGGATTTTATACCAAAAAATGAGAATTTTGAACAAAATAAATCAACTGATTTTCAACCAAATAGTTAAATTTTCAACCAAGAGGATTATTTTTTCAACAAAAAGTATGAATTTTCAACCAAATAGTTAAATTTTCAACTACAAAGATCAATTTTTCACAAAAAATATAATGGTTAAATTTTCAGTAAAAAAATAATTTTCAGCCCAAAAAAAAACGAATTTTCAACAAAATAATTAAATTTTTTTATACAGAAATTAATTTTTAACTAAAATTATGAATCTTCAACTATAAAAATGAGTTTTTTAACAAAGTAGTTCAACTTTCGAGCAGATAGTTCAGTTTTCTATCAACTTGTGGACCTTGCTACCAATTTATTATATTGTCTTCCATATTGTTAGATTTCCGAGCCCAAAATAAGAATTTCCTACTTAAAAATTGAATTTTTGACCCGAAAATGTGAATTTTAAACGACAAAATTAATTTTCAACCTGAACTGATTATTTTTTACCAGACAGTTACATTTTTACCCAAAATAGATTAAATTCCTACAAAAAGAGAAGTTTTTCAAACCAAAAAGACGAATTTTCCACAAAATAGTTGAATTTCAACCAAAGAAAAATTTTGCAGTTAAGAAGGAAACAAATTTCAATCAAATTGTAGAATTTTCAAGCCAAAAAAAACTGAATGGACGTTCAACCAAAAATAGTTGGATTTTCTTATTGGGTTCTAATAATTAAGTTCGCATTTAAGTAAAAACCGAAAAACAGGGGCAAGTCTGTGAAGCCTGCGATAAATAAATAGGAATTTTTATAATTTATAGACTAAAGATATTATTAGATATTATTCACACATTTAATTTTCTTATACTAATTTCATTAAGATTCCGAAAAACGCCTTACGTAATTTGTGGATGACCCCTTATTTATTTGTTTATTCATTTATTATTATTTCGTGAATTTATGATTATTTTTGGATCTTGGAACAGTGAGGGTACGTGGGTTAGCGTTTGCAGATGATAAGGTTTTTATGGCAGAGTCAATCAAAGATTTGTCAAGAATGTTGAGCAAATTGAAGATAAGCATGAAGAACATGGGCCTCAAAATTAACATAAATAAAACAAAAATTATGTTGTTTTAAAGAAATGGTGAGAATATATATATATATATATATATATATATATATATATAAGCGAACTACATTCGTGATCGAATTCTCGGCTCCGTCCGAATACAACATCACTGCAAAGAAGAAAGAAAAAGAGGAGAGGTATCAAGACCTTAAAAGAGAGCTGCAACGACTGCACCCAAAATATTCGCTGCAAGTAATTGTCCTTGTGATAGGTGCTCTCGGAGGTGCGAAACTATTACTGGTTCGTAACCTTGAGGCCATACCCGCGTGCCAAAAATATTCCAAGGCACCTGCGAGTTGGATGCAGAAAGCTGTCATCCTTGGGTCGCTTCGTGTCCTCAAGACACACGAGGGTTTCGCCGGTCAAATATCTCGTGAAATACTTATCTACAAAAAAATTGTTCAAACACAAATCGTACAGAACTTGGGGGGTCATTCAACAGTGCTCCTAATGTTGACCTTGAGGTCAATTTTCGAGGTCACTTGAAGGTCAGAACGATTTTTTAAAATGACAGCCCCTATTTTTGACTGCGGATTTAAAAAGAGCAAAAAATTCCACGTCAAAAACATTTCGTGAGAAATTTGCTTTTGTGATCTTGGAAAGGTCAAAAATCAAGGTCAAATGTCTACAAAACGGTCAGATGCCCTTTTTTGGAATTCTCGTGATTTTCTGACAATAGCAAACGTTCGAAATGCTTTTAACAAGTCGATAAAATGTAAAAGTGTGAACCAACTTGACCATCTTGACCCTCAGATAAATTTTCAAGTTCATTTGTAGGTCAAGATGATTTTTTTTAAGGAAATCCCTACGTTAAAGTGCGGATTTGAAAAGAACAAAAAATTTTACATCAAAAATTATCTATGGAAAATTTGTAAAAGTGTGTACCATCTTAACGACCTTGGCCTTCTGATAAATTTTCAAGATCGTCAAGATGGTACACACTTTTACAAATTTTCCATAGAACATTTTTGACGTAAAATTTTTCGCTCGTTTCAAACCCGCAGTTTAAAGTCGGGATTTCAACAAAAAAATCATATTGACCTTCAAATGGCCTTGAAAATTTATCTGAATGTCAAGATGGTCAAGGTGGTTCACACGTTTACATTTTATCGACTTGTTAAAAGTATCATGAACGTTTGCTATTCTCAGAAAACTACGATAATTCCAAAGAAGGGCATTTTACCGTTTTTTAGACATTTTACCTTGATTTTTGACCTTTCTAAGATCACAAAAGCAAATTTACCGCAGAATATTTTTGACGTGAAATTTTTCGCTCTTTTTAAATCCGCAGTCAAAAATGGGGGTTGTCATTTGAAAAAATCGTCTTGACGTTCAGGGTCTTTTAACAGTACTGTTATTTTGACCTTGAGGACAATTTCCAAGGTCATTTGAAGGTCAAGACCATTCTTCCAAATAACAACCCCTATTTTTGACTGCGGATTAGAAAAAAACGGAAAATTTCACGTCAAAAATATTCTGCGAGAAATTTGCTTTTGTGATCTTAGGAAGATCAAAAATCAAGGTTAAATGTCTAAAAAACAGTAAAATGCCCTTTTTGGAATTATCGTGGTTTTGTGAGAATAGCAAACGTTCAAGATGCTTTTAACAAGTCGATAAAATGTAAAAGTGTGAACCAACTTGACCATCTTGACCCTCAGATAAATTTTCAAGATCATTTGAAGGTCAATATGATTTTTTTAAAAGGAAATCTCGACTTTAAACTGCGGATTTGAAACGAGCGAAAAATTTTACGTAGAAATTTTCCCTGGAAAATTTGTAAAAGTGTTTGCCATCTTGACGATCTTGAAAATTTATCAGAAGGTCAAGGTCGTCCAGATGGTACACACTTTTACAAATTTTCAATAGAAAATTTTTGATGTGCCATTTTTCGCTCTTTTCAAATCCGCAGTTTAACGTAGGGATTTCCTTTCAAAAAAATCATCTTGACCTACAAATGAACTTGAAAATTTGTCTGAGGGTCAAGATGGTCAAGTTGGTTCACACTTTTATATTTTTTCGACTTGTTAAAAGCATCTTGAACGTTTGCTATTCTCAGAAAATCACGATGATTCCAAAACAGGGCATCTTACCGCTTTGTAGAAATTTGACCTTGATTTTTGACCTTTCTTAGATCACAAAAGCAAATTTCTCACGAAATGTTTTTGACGTGAAATTTTCCGCTCTTTCTAAATCCGCAGTCAAAAATAGGGGTTATCATTATAAAAAATCGTCCTGACCTTTAAGTGACCTCGAAAATTTACCTCAAGGTCAACATTAGGAGTACTGTTAAATGACCCCCTATGCAAATTTCTCAAAGAATGTTTTTGACGTGAAATTTTCCTTTCTTTTTAAATCCGCAGTCAAAAATAGGGGTTGTCATTTTGAAAAATCGTCTTGACCTTCAAACGACCTCGAAAATTGACCGTTAAATGAGCCCCTATGTTCTGTACAATTTTTGTTTGAACAGTCTTTTTGTAGGTGGGGTATTTTAAGAGATATTTGAATCTATAGATTAAAATAGGTCATCCTGTATAATATAATCTTGGATTCTTTAATTTTAAAAATTAGTAAAATTTCAATTTTTAAACTAATTTAATAAAAAGAATATAAAATTAATGTTTGAAATTAAAAATTTTAACTTTTTTTACTATTTTGTTATTGTAATCTTATCTAACTTTTAATTTAACAAAAACCAATTTAACCAAATTTCTCTTTTTTTTACAACAATAGATAACTTATATTACGAATATTTGATCTGCTAAATTTTTTTCAAATTAGTGAATTTTTTATTTAATTGTTTATATTATTGTGATTTTTTTCTTACATTCACTTAATTATCAACAACAGTAGGTAACTTTTCGATTTTTAATGATTGTTAATAATTTTTTATTTCTGTATTTTTTAATGTTTCTCTTTCTCTTTTTCTCGTTTGAAAAATGGAGCAAAACGACAGTTTTGTCTCCGCTCTTTTCATAATGTTTTTTACAAAATTATTATTGTTAATTACAATTTTGGAACATAGTATTGAAATTTTGGAATCAACATGAAGTTGAAAATCTTTTAAGAAAAATGTAACCTGAAAGAAAGATAACTTGCAGATAAATATATCAATTATACCTGTCGCAAATTTATGTATTTTGTTGAAAATTTGTCTTTCTAGTAGAAACTTAATCTTCTTGTCTAAAAACTCATCTTTTTGGTTTAAAATTGAATTACTTTATTTTTGGTTCAAAATTTATCATCATTAGTTAAAAAATCTAATACTTGGTATGAAAAATAGAGAATGTTATCAAAACACATACTTTGAATTTTTTCAGTAGAAAATAATGTGGTGTTTATAAAATTCAGAACTACGTAAGAAAAACTGAACAGTAATCAAAATATCAAATTTTTTCTCTTCAAACTGAATGACTTACTCTTTTACTTTATTTTACAAGTGGAATTTGAACTTTCATTATTTATTTATATAAAAAAAAACATTTTTCATTTATTAAATTTAAATTTTTGCAGAACTCGAACCCGAACAGATCGCGCACTCTGGTGAGTGGTAAACTCTCCCATTGGTCATAAAATTTTTTATTGTTGATGGAATAACTATACTTTCTTCGGATAAATTTGTTGTATTTTCATTACCTTTTCAACGGTATATAGAACTCCTGATTTAAAATAGAAATAAAATTCGTATGCATTCCCATGACGTCATGCTAAAACACTCAATTCAAACCGACGTGTGCTTCGCGCTCTTCGAAACTCCTCATTGGCCTTGAAATAGGCAAGAGTTCACTGTCTAAAATTGTGAGCAATTTTTTAACAATTTAGAAATAAAAATAATTATTTAAAAAATATTGATTTTAGACAAGTAGACAACACAATAAATATAAAATTATTTATTCCATTTTTGGTTGAAAATGTATCTTTTTTGTTGAAAGTTCATGTATTTTAATGAAAATTCGACTGTTTTGTAGAAAATATATCCTCTTGGTTGAAAATTTAGCTACATGGTCAAATTATTAAATAACTTGTTACAAATTTGTCTTTTTCGTAGCACATCAATTTTTTCAAATTAAAAATGCTACTATTTGGTTGAAAATTATTCGGTTTTAGTTAAGGATTCAAGCATTTTGTTGAAAATTCATCTTTTATGGATAAATTTAACGACTTTTGAATGCAAATTAGAAATCACTCTATATTGAAATATCAACTATAACATTTTTGTTGAAAATTTGTCTTTTTAGGTTGAAAATTCAATCTTTCCTTAAATATTGAACTGTTTTGTCGAATATCCGTTTTTTTAACATTCATTTTTCTAACTGAAAAAAATTTAAATCTTCTATAAAAAAATTAACTTTTTGCCAAGCGAATTCCCCAATTCGGTAAAAAAATTGAACTATTTGGTGGATTCCTGAAAAAAAGAAGCTTTCTAAGAATTTAAAATTGTTTCAAAAAATTAATTTTTTTTTTAATTCTTGGAAAAATTTAAACTGATTTTTTATTTAAAAATATAAATTTTAAAAGAAAATTGACAAAGATTTCAAAAAATTCAAAACCATTTCTTAAAATTTCGAAACATAGTATGGAGGATTTTAAAACCAAATTTTTCAGTCAGCAAGATTACAAAGTTTCATAAAAAAATTCGATCAAGTTCAAAAGACCTTCAGAATTTTGAAAGGTTCCACTATGAGAAAGAAAATTCTTAAAATTTCTGGAAATGTTTAAACTGATTTTTTTATTTGGAAAAATGAATTTCAACAGAAAATTGACAAATATTTTAAAACAATTGAAATTATTCCCAAAAATTTCGAAAATGATTGTAGACGATACGATTTTAAAACAAAAACGTTCAATTAGCAAGATTAAAAATTATTTTGAAAAAAAAACGAGTTTAAGAGAAATGTAGAAATTTTCAAAAGATTCAAAATGAATTTAAAACTTTAAAAAATTATCGATGTTGAAAAAAATGTACATTTTTGTATATCTGTAAATACAAATTTTGAAGATTCATAAGGATTCTGAAAGGTTTCAAGATCATGAAAAAGTTTCTTAAAATTCATGGGGAAATTTAAACTGATTTTTTATTTAAAAAAATTAAATTTAAGAGAATATTTTTAAAGACTTAAAAAAAAAAATCCAAAATATTTCCAAAATTCTCAAAACAGAATCTGGAAGATTTGAAGGGAATTTTTTTTATTTTTTAGAATTTTTGGAACATTTTTAGAAAAATTTGAATAATTTTAAAAGACATTTAGATAGTTTTAATGTTTTAGAAATGACTAAAGAACAATTTGAAATTTGAAAAGATTTCTAAAAATTAGAAACAAAATGTAAATTTTTGATGATTTCGGAAAAGTTTTTGAAGCTTTTTAAGAAGTTTGAATAGCTTCAAGAAAACAAAAACATTTTTATACATGTACTTTTAAACAATTTTAATTTTAATAATTTTATAATAATACATATAAATTACTAATTATATATTCACTGTGGAAAAAATACGATGACTTCTAAAAAGTGAGAGTGAAATAGTGTAGCAACTACGTGAAGTGTGAATGAAGCCGACTGACAGCTGATAGCGCTGATAGCTTGACCGTACTGGATCGTACTACGAAAATGCGCTGTCGGTAAAAGTCACATCCGTCTTTGGCGGGAATTTTAAATTTGAATAAAAAATGAAATTTGTGATTTTCTTTTTTTTATTGTTTAATGAGAAGTCCGGATGATTGGCGAATTTTGTTCTTTCTCTCAAAAAAGTGATGAAAATTGAAACTTGGTTCATTTTTTTGAGGTTAGGAACCTGATTTGCGATCTGACCGAGTCAACCCAACCCCGGATTCGGATTCAGCGACCCCAAAAACGGATGAAAATATACAAAAAAAGGTCTTGTCTGTCAGAAAAAGACAGTTCAGTTTATTGTAACATAAAATAGGGTCATTGTCCAATTACAAGGAGGATGATGGCCATCAGTGACAATTTTTTAGTTCCTTACTTAAAACACCTAATCTACTTATTTATATATTAAAACGAGTCACGTTATAAACACAAACCACAGGCACGAATCTTGAATGTGTTCATCATGTAAATAAATAAATTATCCATCGAATTTCTTGTGTTCATATTTAAAATCTCCACCAACGATTTATCATTTCTTATGGAAAGAAAAATTCCCCAAAAAAATCTCGGGTTCTTAAAGCTACTCAAACGTAGCTGACAGAGTAATATTAATTTATTGCAGTTGGTTTTTTTCAACAAATATAAGAATAGAATCGGACTGAGTGATTCCCCTTGTGGAGTCCCTAAATTTATTTTAATATCTTTTGATCTATCTATCAACATCCTGCTATTGAGTCTAAGATCTCTGAGCTTTTCACATAATAATTTGTGCCTTACTGATGGGAATTCTTGCTTAAAATCGAAAAAGATTGCGAAGAGAGTCCTGCCTTTAATTCTTATTATTGAACGTATCGCTGTATTTAATATAAAAATATTGTCAATGCAACTTCCGCCTTTCCGAAAACCAGCCTGCCCTTCCGAAATTATTTTTCTACTGTCTACGTTCTTTTGTAGTCTTTCTGCTAGAATATGAGTCAATATATTAGTGATGTTATTAAATAGATAAATAGGTCTTTAATTGCTGTGGTTGTCTTTGTCGCCTTTCTTGTATATCACAACAGTTTTTATTTTGGCCCAATCTTTAGGAATAATACCAAAAGTTAAAATTTTATTAAACATGTCTAACATAAAGATTAGAACATTCGGGGTTATATTTGATTAAATTCTTTCCCTAATTCATCTGGGTCTGAGGCTTTTCCATTTTTCAGTCTTCCTATACTACTGATCAATTCTTCAATTTCTATTTGTCTATCCAATTCCGCAATAAGATCCGTACTGACTATTTTTAATTTATCCTGATTAACCATTGTAAAGTTTTTTATGTGAAGTCCTCCCATGGTTCGATAGAGATAGGGCACTTCAGATATTCTTTGTATGAGAATTTTTTAATGGTTAGCCAAAACTCTCTCGTGCTCCTAATGTCAATTAAAGCCTTTAGATCCTTATCCCTAACTGTTTTCTTTTTTTTTTCATCAGACTATTATGCTTTTCTTTTGCTTTTATTGAGTTCAGCTTTAGATTTTATATACTGTTTGTCCTGCCAATCTTTGCCACTTAACTTATTTGCATTACCTGTTGCTCGTTTTCCGCAAAGGTCAGCATTAGTCGCAGCAACTTTGATCGATATTTCTAACCTTGAACTCAGTTCGTCTATGTTTCAGTATGTATTTTGAATGATTCTTGTGGATTCCAGACGCAACCTATATGATTCTGGATTTTCTTCCTTCCACCTATAAGTACCCAGAATCAGTATTTTATTATTTAAAAAAAAAGAGTTATTGGTTCCTCGTTTAGAGGTTGGCCGGGAATAGGCAGGTGGAAACATATGAACTCCTATCTAATACAACGCTGCGGAAGGCTGGTGACCTTCTCAGCATAAAACACCAACCAATTGAGACTCTCGGTTTCCATCCTCTGCCCCCCCCCCCCCAGTAACATAAGTTATGGTGGGACTAACGTTATAACTAGACTCTCCACCGTGCGACGAATAACTATATAACTTGGACATGATTTCGACTCGCAAAACAAATTTCGCGCATAAAGGTGGTAGTTGGGTGTACAATCTAAACATGAATAATACAAACAATAAAGTAGCCTCGGAATGGTCTGAAACTTTGATTGACGAAATGCATACACACGGTAAACGTAAAGGTCGAGTATCAGGCGATGAGTAGAGACTGGGTGTTTGGAATGCTAGAGGAGTGAATGATCTTAAAGTAAGAGAACTACGAGAAACTATGTACGTAAGGAAACTAGATATTCTATAATGTTTACCTGAGACGAAGAAAAAGGGTTGCGAAAGTAGAAACATAGAAAATGGGGTGTTGAAAGGCGGTTTTGAAATATGGTCAGGAGTAGATAGTAAATGAGATGGTAGTCAAGGGGTCGGTTTAATCATGAATGAAAAAGCAAGACAGCATCTCAAAGATCAAGGATATGTATCGCCCAGATTGCTGTGGGTTAGAATGAAGGTAGGAATCAGAAGATTATTTATCATAGCGTGCTACGTCCCAGTTGACAGTGATCCGATAGAAGTCAGAGACGCCTTCTGGGATACTTTAAATGACACAATAAGTACTTGCGATCAAGATGAAAGAATAATTCTGCCAGGAGATATGAACAGATGGGTCGGCGTCCAACGTCAGGATACAGATACAGAAAGGGTGCTAGGTAATTTTGGGGATCCATCAAGAAAAAATTATAACGCGGAAAAATTAGTCAGCTTATGCTTAGAAAAGGGCCTATTTATTACAAATACTTGGTTTAGACATAAAATGATCCACATGCACACCTGGCGTAAAGGAAATAGCTACAGTATAATTGACTTTGTTATCGCGGATGAAAGACTAAGAGAACTAGTTTGAGATACAAGAGTCATGAGGGGTTCCGAATGCAAATACTGATCATTACCTTTTAGTCTCCAAAATAAATTGAGGGTGGGGATGGAGAAGAAAGAGAACAAAAAAAACGAAACAAACGCGAATGAAGATTGAAAATTTACAGAAACCGGAAGTGCGAATAGACTTTCAAAATAGGTTAAACGAACGTATAGATGAGACAATTTGGAAGGAACTATTGAACAAGAAAGATTTAATGGGCTCGTAGACTTTACTACGGGATATCAGTTTCACAACTGCGACCGAAGTATGTGGTACGGCGCTTGTAGAAAGAAAATTTGGTGATGCATGGTGGAATGATGAAATTCAGGCAGCCCAAAAAGAAAAGAAAGAAGCGCACAAAAAAACGCTGAACATCACAGGTCTTAGCGATGAGCAAAGAAATAGGCTCAAAATGATTACAGACACAAAAATAGGAAAGTTAAACAACTAGTCAAGGAGAGTAAAGATAAAATCAGAATAGAAGAAGAAAAGAAAATACAAAATGGTTTTGAAGAAGTTATGAAACTATTATATAAACAGAGGAAGGAAAGTAAAAGTACAGAACTTGTCAGCATGAGAAACAGCAAAGGTGAAATGCTATATGATATAGACATAATGCATTAGGAAATCCAATTGAAGAAGTCTGTGTCACTGAGGTTAGAGATATAATTAAGAACTTAAAAAACGGTAAGGCTGCTGGCGTAGACAGTATTAGCGCTGAAATGCTTAAATACGGTGGCGAGTACATACCTCACAGGTTGTGCGAATTGATAAATGTATGTATCGAGATGGGAGAAGTGCCAGACGATTGGAGAAAAGCGATTATCGTAACAATATACAAAAGAAAGGGAGATGAAAGCAACTGCAGTAATTACAGAGGTATCAGCTTACTACGTACCGTAAGTAAAATATACTCAAAAATACTTATTCGTAGGGTAATGGAAATCACAGAAGAAAAGATATGGGAAGTCCAAAGTGGATTTATGCCAGGAAGATCATTGTACAGATCAGATATTTAGCTTAGGACAGATCACAGAAAAAAGCTTGAGAGTAGGAAAGAAAGTTTTCTGTGCATTTTTTGTCCTAGAAAAAGCATTTGACAAGGTAAATAGAAGTGAACTTTGGGAAGTCCTTAACCCTCCGTTAGACGCAACCGGCCTGACAGGCCACCTCAAGCTGTTTTCGTTCATCTCTCGTACTACAGAGCGCACCGGGGCTTGACCTTCTTAGTATTCGTTAATCAATATAAGCTTTTTCGAAAACCTTTAATACGTTTTATGGTAGACTAGGTAAAATGTGACTGTGGTCCTTCAAACATGCCAGATTCCCTGCACCCGAGCGGACGAAGTCGCCAACAAATTAACAAAAAGAGAAGCTTTCATAATTGAAATTTGAAATTTTACTCTCAGGGGTTTTTGGGGTGCAAATAAGGAATTTGATGTCAATTCCACACAAAAAAATGGCGGTTGCAATATGGCGGACACGTGTATGAACAGCTTTTTCGATTTCGATGACAATCATCACACTGGAGTCCCATGAGTCGATGATAATACATTTGTGGTAATTTTTACAAAAAACATAATGGCGGATGCAATATGGTTCACAGTATTTTCAAAAACTTATCTCATTCCAACGAAAATCAGTATACGAAGCTTTTTTGAGTCACTAATAAAGTATTACTTATTCCGAAGGGAAAATTCATAACAAGAGGTGCAATTGAAAAAACACGAATTCTGCGATTCTGCCTTTCAATAGTCGCCATATTGGATCCACCATTTTGAATTTTGCAATTTCAACATCAGAATCGTAATCAGCGACCCCAAAAACCTTAAGATAACTTTCTATAACAATTATTTATGATGTGCTTCTCGAATGAATACAGGTGGCCTGTCAGGCACATTGCGTCTAAACTAGGAAGTTTTAGGGTTGCGTCTAACGGAGGGTTAAAGAGTACGGAGTCAATGGATGGCTCCTACAAGCAATAAAAACAATATATACAGGTAGTAAAGCGAGTGCCAGGGTAAATGGGAAACTGAGTGACTGGTTCGATATTATGCAAGGCGTGAAACAAGGATGCGTTATGTCCCCATAGCTATTTATCATATTTATGGATAAGTGTCTAAGAACGGCCCTCTCCGACGAAGCAGGTGTAGACCTCGAAACAGTGAAGGTACGTGGGTTAGCTTTCGCAGATGACAAGATTGCTATGGCAGAATCAATCGAGGACTTGCAAAGAATGTTAAATAAACTTAATATAAGCATGAAGAACATGGGCCTCAAAATTAACGTAAATAAAACAAAAATCATGGTATTTGAGGGAAAAAGTGAGAAAACAATGTGCAACATTGTCCTAAATGATGAAAGATTAGAACAAGTTTACAAGTACGTATATCTGGATAGCCTATTCACTAGCGACGGAAAAATAGATGGGGAGTTAGATAGGCGCATAAATAAGGGTAAGCAGATTATCGGTAGAGCAGGGTCCATTCTCAGAAAAAAAAAGTATCAAAAAATAAGCTAAAATGGCCATACATAATTCTATATTCGTACCGACTGTACTATACGGTAGCGAGAGGTGGACTTGTCAAGAGAAGGACAGGAGTAAAATTAGATGATTAAACGAACTTACCTGTAAGTGAAGTTCTATCATAATTGTATGAAGCGCCTCTTCTGAAGACATTATCATATGTAGTATCCCTGTCGGTGTACCGATAGCGCCACACTTTAAAGGTGAGAGAAATTGGAAGCTGGCCACTGCCTCACGTCTCCTCTCATATCAACGATCATTTTTTTAAAGTCTTGACGTAATGGGGTTCTACGTACTCGTACAATAAAGGGTGTAAAACAATGGGCGGGAATAATCTCTTCAGAAGAGGCGCTTCATACAATTATGATAGAACTTCACTTACAGGTAAGTTCGTTTAATCATATAATTGTATTTCGCGCCTCTTCTTCCGAGATTATCATATGTAGTCGTTTAAAGGCATATACGGCAACCCTTTTGCAAAGTCATGGAAAAAA
>CAKNYM010044885.1:0-13857 GCA_932195095.1 Andricus curvator | reverse complement strand
GGGATACTACATATGATAATCTCGGAAGAAGAGGCGCGAAATACAATTAACGCGATTGGCATGAAACCTCTACGCACAATATGCGGAAAAACACTTATGGACAAAGTCCGAAACGAGATAATCCTCAAAGAATGTGATGCAAAAGAGACAATAGTTGACATATGGGAAAGAAATCAGTTAAGATGGTTCGGACATCTTGAAAGAATGAAAGATGAACAACTGACCAAACAAGTGTATAAAGGAAAAGTGAATGGCAGAATGCCCAGAGGTAGACCGCCGAAAGAATGGTTGGAATCTGTAAATGAGACATTAATCCGTAGAGACATAAGAAGCCATAGAAACACAAGAGCTTGCATGAAAAAATGCATGGACGTGAAGGAAGCTAGAGTATGTATGTATGTATGTATGTATGAGTAAGCTAGTATGCCAGGACAGAAAAGTGTGGCGACAAATAGTTTGTAAACAGAGTGACAGTAGAATGAATGACACCTGAAACAAAGACCTTGGATACTAATGGGCCCAAGTGGGGAACCACACGTAACAATTTTGTGAATCTCTTCACTTGGGGTGATCGCTAGAGAGATTGATCAGCAACTTGGGTCAGAGCAGTGTTGCGGAACGAACGTGTTATTTAAATAAATAACACGAGAATTCTAGGTCAATCTACAATATCCATACCTCACACCTACATAGCTCTCTACCTTATACCGATATACCCATCTACACACTACTACTTTCAAACCGAGCAAGTCACTTCAGTACGTCTGAGTAAGACTCGCGAGCGTATTGCACAGCTTCAATTCAAAATTGAAACGGCGAGACGGCATGCATCAAATATTCAGTGCGTGATTAGCTACATAACATTAAATAAAAAATTCACTCCAAAAGTTAGGGCACTTGCTCGAAACTTGAGGAAAGCAAATCACACGCTGAACAAGTGTAAACTGTTGACCATCAAGCAGCACTGGACGCAAAAAATAAGATCTCTTTCAACAGCGAAACAGCGCCTTGAACGGCGAGTAAAGTGGATTCAGGAAAATTGCACCTTTTCTACTCATCCTTCCCGTCTGTTCAATAAAACGTCACGTGCCGTTAAAAATCCGCCTAGTCGCGAAGAGATTCAAGTCTTCTGGGAACAAGTATATGGAGATACTTATCAGCTAAATGAAGACGCTTCAGATATATCACTCTTTCGTAACTTTTGCCAAAGGCAAAGGTTACAAGGTCCAGAGGAAGAGTGTCCACTAATTACTGCTGAAGAAGTGAAGAAAGTTATCGCTAGAACTAAGAACTTTTCAGCGCCCAGCCCAGATAAAATCAACAACTTTTGGTGGAAGAAGTTTACTTCTACGCACCAACATCTAGCTCGTATATTTACTACTTTCTTAAACGGAGAACAACCACTCCCGCAGTGGCTAGTGGAAGGACGCACGGTATTGATTCCTAAGACTGGAGATTTGTCAAGTCCAAAGAACTACAGGCCCATAGCTTGTTTAAACACCAGCTACAAGCTATTCACTGGTATCCTCAAAGAGAGGATATTAACATCTATCGAGCCGGTATGGAGTGCAATAGTTGAACAACGTGGATGCAAGAGAGGTCTGGCAGGTTGCAGGGAGAACCTGTTAATAGACAGGTGTATCACCCAGGACTCGATCAGGTATCGACGCAATCTGTCCATGGCTTGGATTGACTACCGTAAGGCATTCGATAACACGAACCATGAGCTACTTATTAAGCTCATTGAATGCATGGAGGTGCATCCAAAAATAGTGAGATGCATAAAAGAGCTTATGCTCTTGTGGCGGAGAAGATTTGTCATAACATCTGACAAAAGACAAGTGACTACAAGCTATATCACATATAAGAGGGGAGTCTTCCAAGGAGACTTTCTAAGTCCGATACTTTTCTGCATCTCCCTCTTGCCTCTATCTATTGTGCTCCGAGGCAAAAGCTCTGGATACCTATGTGGCCCGCTGAACAAAAGAGAACATTAGGTCAACCACCTTTTATACATGGCGACCAATTTGCTGGCCGTTCCTATACTGCTCTACACGTTTGGTGCAGTAAAATGGAACGTCGATGAGTTGAAGCAACTTGACCGAAACACACGCAAGATGATGACAATCCATCGAAGTCATCATCCTAGATCTTCCGTACCTCGAATATACCTCCCTCGAGATAAAGGGGGTAGAGGCTTGCTGAGCTTAGAGTGTCTTCATCGCAGAACGGTTCTGGCTACAGCCTGCTCAGTTCTAAATAGCACAGATTTTCTTATGCGACTAGTACATCAACATGAAGTCGTCAATGCTGCGGCGTTTCTATATCGTGCCGCAGATAGGGCCGCAGAGGAGCTTGGCCTCCCATTTGATTCCAGCGACACTACACATGGCCTAGCATCACTAACACCTTTGGTGCTCAAAAGTCGTGTACAGGAAGCAGAACATACGCTTCTACTAAGAGAACATGCTGACAAGTCCCTTCATGGTAAATTCTACGGCATTATACGTAGAGAAGAGCTCTCGATGGGTCTGTCAAACATGTTTCTCAAGTCTGCTGGATTAAAATCGGAGAATGAGGGATTTCTTTTTGCCTGTCAAGATGGCGTTATAGACACCTTAGTTTACCGCGAGCGCATAATGAATATACCTGTAGGCGATACCAACTTCCGAGCATGCAAGCAAGAGCCAGAAACACTTGGACATGTTCTCAGTGGATGCTCAAAATATGCACGATACGGGTACATAGAGAGACACAATGCGGCTCTAAAAGTGTTATATTACCATCTGAGGCACTTCTATGGTGTCGATCTATTGCCCATCTTGCCATACGCCCAGGGGGAACTCGAGTCCGTTGTGGAGAATGATCAGTGTAAGATCTACTGGAATTTCTCATTCTCGACCACTCAACGTATCAGTGCTACGAAGCCTGATATTATCCTCCAAGATCTGAAGAACAAGATCATTTACGTGATTGAATTCTCGGCACCAGCCGATGGTAATATCACGGCAAAGGAGGAAGAAAAACGGGCGAAATATCAAGCACTTCTTTTCGAGCTGAGCAGGCTGTACCAAGGCTTCAAAGTCCATCTTGTAGTTCTCATAATCGGCTGTCTTGGAGGTATGAAAGCTTCATTTATTAGCCAACTCAACAAGATTCCGGCTTGCCAGCGTCAGGCTCATTCCATCGCGAACCGGATGCAAAAGGCTGTTCTTCTGGGATCACTTCATCTGGTCCGTCAACACTGTTCCTCATAACATTCTACAAAGATTGGTAGCTCTAAAAAAGTATCCAGAGGTGAAACTTCATCTCCAACTGTCCCGTCTGCCGCGTAAGATCATCCGCGGCTAGAGACCTGACTCCAAGGAACAGTGTTGCCCGATGTTTTCTCGCGTAAATTTCCCGCTCTTGCTTACCTTCTAGGACAGAAGGAGCAGAAGCGGATGACGTACACGTTCCAGTTGCGTCGGGATTGATTGCTTTTAAAGAACCATGATCGTAGCTTCCGGAGCCTACAACTTCTCACATAATAAAAGATCTCAAATCTTTTATATCCTTCTTATTCTTTCCTGGGACTCCCATTTCAAGTGTGCTTTGAAAATTATCTGTATTGGTTGTTGATGAAATTATCTTACTGTATTCTTACTTATGTAAGAAAAACAAGCTACGTTAACCAAAATCAAGTCAATCGTACTCCTACCCAGGTGGTTTACAAATGTAAATTTCGCTGGCGTATCGCTGGGAGATCTACCATTCAACATTACAAAGCTTTCGAATTCCATTACGCTTGTCAGCAGCCCACCTCTATAATTTACCTCAAAATCGCTACTTGTTCTAATGCCTGATAGTGGGAATCCCTCGAATGTCATAGGGTCCAACTGGTTGAGGTCTCCCACTCTAGAGTTCTGTCAGAAAAAACCAAACATGTCTATACTTTTTTTGGATCGCTGAATCCGAATCCGTGATTAGTTTGACTCGGTCAGATCGCATTTCGTCCCTAACCTCAAAAAAGTGATGAAAATTGACATTTGTTTTAACTTTATTGAGGTCAGGAACGAAATGCGATCTGAACGAGTCAAACCAACCTGGATTTCAGATTCAGCGATCCCAAAAACGTATAGAAATGTTTGTCTTGTCTGGTGGACAAGACTTTTTCCGTGTGCCTGTGTAATTTTCAGCAGTTTGTGTACTCAGGTGATCGGCTGGTATCGCTCCATGTGGGAAATATAACCTAATTTAATTTTCCTATTCCAAAGAGAAAAGGTGTTTTACGTTTGTTGTTTTCCAATCAAATTTGACCTGGTGGGGTCATATTTACGGCTTCACATGGTTTAAAAGCCGCGACAGAAGCGGAAGAGGTGTAGTCATTTTTCGATAAAAATGAATCTTTCAATGATCACATTCGTTGCTCTTACGTGTGTTGCTCTTTTCATTGGAGCCAACTCAGAATGTAAATTAAATAAGACTGGTCAATACTGTGATCACTGGTTTGATTGTTGCTCCGTTCACTGCGTTGCTATGCCGAGTAAGTAAATTTATCAACAAATGCTTCAATTTCTAAATTTTCTCAATCAATTCTTTGCTAAAATACTAATTATTTTACGAGAATGGAAATACTTTTGATGAAATAATACCTTAAGTGATAAGGGGAGAGTGGTTATCAGCGGTTGGGGTAATCTTGAAGTTTGTAATTCTATATTAAAAAGCGCATTGCGCCATTTTTGATTATTTCTCGAACCGTCTCGAAATTACTTGAAACAATTTGAAACTATTATTGTCCGGAAACCCTTATTCGTGATTCGATAAACCTTAATTTTTTTTGCCATTTGAAGAAAAAGAGTCTGCAAGCTTCAAGTTTATGAGAAATGTAAGGTTATCTAAATAATATTTGATCAATAATAATAATCAATGTAAGAAAGGTGTCCAGCATTTTGATATATAAAATGTGATTTGTAGATTTTTGAAAATTTCAAAAATGAAGCTTTTTAAGAATTTAAAAAGGTTTCAAGATAGTTAAACAATTTCTTAAACTTCTTGGGAAAATGTAAACCGATTTATTATTTTGAAATGAAATTTTTACAGAAAATTGACAAGGATTTCAAAAGATTTTAAATCATTTTCTAAAATTTCGAAAAAGAATGGGAAAAATTTTCAAGCAAAATCTTTCAGTTAGCGAGATTACAAAGATTTATAAAAAATGCGAGTAAGTTTAAGATATTTCGGAATTTTAAAAAGATTCAAAATTAATTTAAAAGTTGAAAATATTTCGAAGGTTTTAAAAAATTGATATTTTTGAATATTTAGAAACAAATTTTGAACCTTCCTTAGTATTTTGAAAGGATTCACGTAGATAAAAAAAAATTTCTTAGAATTCATGGAAAAATTTGAACTGATGTTTTATTTTGAAAAATTAATTTCAAGATAATATTTAAAAACATTTTAAAAGATGACAAAAGATTTTAAAAGATTACAAAAGATTTATAAAATCTTCATGACAGATGTCATGAGACAAATTCAAAACAAAATGTAAATTTTTGAAGATTTCAAAAAAAATTGCAAAGCTTTTCAAGAAGTTTGAAAGGATTAAAGAAAATAAAAAAACTTTCTAAAAATTCCTGGGAAAATTCACACTGATTTATTATTTATAAATAAATTTTGAGAGAAAATTGACAATGATTTCAAAAGATTTTAAATTATTTTCCAAAATTTCGAAGAAGAATGGGAACGATTTTCAAACAAAATCTTTCCATTAGTAAAATTTCCTAATTTTGTAAAAAATTTGAAAAAAAAAATTAAAAGATTTCACGATAATAAAAAATATTTCTCGTATATAATGGACTAATTCAAACTGATTTTTTGTTTTGAAAAATTAATTTCAAGATAATGTGAAAATGTTTTTTTTTATTTCAAAGGATTTCCAAAATTGTCAAAACAGATTCTGAAAGATTTTAAGGCAATTTTTTAATTTTTCAGAATTTTCAGAAAATTGTTGGAAAAATTCGAATAATTTGAAAAGAAATTTAGAAGGTTTAAAAGTTTTGGAAATAGTTAAAAAAATAATTCGAAAATATTCCAAAAAATTCAAAACAAAATGTAAATTTTTGAAGTTTTCGAACAAAATTTCGAAGCTTTTTAAGAAGTTTAAAAGGCTTCAAGGAAATAAAAAAACTTTCCTAAAAGTTTTGATTTTGAAAGATTGTTCAAAATTTCAGGAATAGTTCGAGTCAGTGTAAAAAACTTCAAAACTTCTAAAAGTCCTAAATGTCTTTCAAATTGACTCGAATTTTTCTTAAAATTTGTCAACACTCTGAAAAATAAAAAATAGACTTTTTCGACATATCTGAAAGCTTCAATAAAAATTTTGAATTTTCTCAAGAATCTTGAGAAAATTATATATTTATTTAACTTTAAAAACAAATAAATACCAAATGTACATTTTGGAATATTTGGAAAAAATTTTTTAAGCTGCTTAAGGATTTTGAAAGTATTTACTATAATCAAAAAATTTTCTTAGAATTCATGGGAAAATTAAAACTGATTTTTTATTTTGAAAAAGTAATTTTGAGAGAACATTGAGAAACATTTTAAAAGATGACAAAAGATTTTAGAAGATTACAAAAGATTTCTAAAATCTTCATAACAGATTCTGGAAAATTTGAAAGCATTTCGAAGAAAATTTGGAAGCTTTTTAAGAAGTTTTAAACAAAATTTAAAGTTTTGAAGATTTCGAAGAAAAATTTGAAGCTTTTTAAGAAGTTCAAAAGGCTTCATCAAAATAAAAAAACTTTCTTAAAATTCCTGGGAAAATTCAAACTGAATTTTCATTTTGCAAATAAATTTTAAGAGAAAATTGACAAATATTTAAAAAAAATTTTAATTATTTTCGAAAATTTCGAAAAATATTTCCATTAGATCGAAGATTTGAAAGCGAGATTTTTAATTTTTCGAATTTCAAGAAAAATTTGGGAAGAACTCGAAGAATTTTAAAAGATATTTGGGTTTAAAATTTTTGAAAATGGTTAAAAAATGATTTTAAGTTTTGGAAAGATTTCCAAAAATTTTAAACAAAATGTAAATTGAAGATTCCAAAAAAAAAAAATCGAATCTTTTCAAGAAGTTTGAGAGGTTTTAAAAGAATAAAAAAATTTCCTAAGATTCCTGGGAAAATTTTTAATTACTTTTTATTTTGAAAAATTTATTTTAAAAGAAAATTTGGAAAAGTTTCATAATATTTCAAAATATTATTATAATTTCAAAGTATGTCTATACATTTCGTAAATAAATGGAAGATTGAATGGCAATTTCTTTAATTTTGAAAGATTTTTCAAAATTTTAGTAATATTTCGAGTCAGTTTAGAAGATATTTATCTTCCGAACTTCTAAAAGTCCTAAATATCTTTCAAACTGACTCCAATATTTCCTAAAATTTTTCAAAATCCTGAAAAATAAAAAACTATACTTTTTCGACATATCTGGAAGCTTCCAAAAATTTTTGAATTTTCTCAAGAATCTTATGAAAATTGTATATTTATTTAACTTTAAAAACAAATGAAGAAATAAAATTTAAAAATAAATATTTGGTAAAGATTTTTATTTTGTATTTCTAATTATTCATCCCTCAAAAATAATAATTTGGGTGATTTTTTTTTCTTTCATGACTGAAAAATCTATTTTAAGATTCACTTTTTTTTACTAAAAATTAATTATTTTAGTTGTAGAAAATTTTTCTCTTTTTTAAAAAACTTAATCTTTTTTGGTTCAAAATGCAACTGGTAAAAATTAATTTTTTTTGTTCGGATTAAGCTATTTTGATAAAAATTTGTCTGTGTAATTTGTGTGTGTAGATTTTTAAAGATTTATTAAAAAAATAAGTTTTTTTAGAATTTTGAAATGTTTCAAGAGAATGAAAATACTTCTTAAAACTCCTGGGAAAATTGAAACAGATTTTTTAATTAAAAAAATAAATTCTAAGAGAAAATTGAAAAAGATTTCAAAACATGTTTAATTATTTCCTAAAATTTCTAAAAATAATATGACCGATTTAAAAGCAAAAATGTCCACTTAGAAGTTTGCAAAGTTTTATAAAAAATTCTATCAATTTTAAAAGACATTTAGAAATTTCGAAAAAAATCGAGATTAATTTAAAACTTAAAAACATTTTTCAAAAGTTAAAAATAACGTAATTTTTTGAATAATTGGGAATGAAAATTTTGAAGCTTCTTAAAGATTTTAAAAGGTTTCACGAAAATAAAAAAAAATGCCTAATTTTCCTGGCAAAATTTATGCTAATTTCTTCGTTTGAAAAATTGAATTTTAAGAGAAAATGAACAAAGATTTCTAAAATATTCCAAAATTGTGAGAACAGAATCTGGAAGATTTTCGGGAATTTTTTTTTTATTTTTCGAAATTTTTGTTTGAAAGGATTCAAGAAAACAGACAACTTTTTCTGAGATTCCTAGCAAAATTTTTGCATGTCTTTTTATTTTGAAAAATTCATTTTAAAAGAAAATTCAAAAAGGTTTAAAAACATTTCAAAAGATTTCTACAAATGTCGAAAAAAATCTGAAAGATTTAAGAGCAATTTTTTTTATTTTTCAAAATTTTAAGAAACTTTTAATAAAAATTCGAATAATTTAAAAAGATATTCTGAAGATTTGAATGTTTTGAGAATGATTGAAAAATAATTTGAAATTTGAAAAGATTTACAAAAATTCAAAACGAAATGTAAATTTTTGAAGATTTCAAAGAAATTATCGAAGCTTCTTATGATATTTGAAAGAATTCAAGAAAACAAAAAACTTTTCTGGAGATTCCTAGGAAAGTTTGTAATGTCTTTTTGTTTTAAAAAATAAATGAAAATTGCGAATAAATTCTCTGAGAAAATTCAAAAATATTTTTGAAGATTTCAGGTATGTCGAAAAAGTAGAATTTTTTTTTATTTTAGAGGATTTTTCAAAATTTTAGAAATAATTCGAGTCAGTTTAAGAGATATTTATTTTAAGATCATCAGAAAGTCCTGAATATCTTCTAAACTAACTCAATTTTTTTCTAAAATTTTGCAAAATCCTATAAAATAAAAAAAAAATTATACTTTTTCGACATATCTGAAATCTTCAAAAATATTGATGAATTTTCTCAGAGAATTTATTCGAAATTTTCATTTTCTATTTAAAACCTGTTTTTTTTATAAATAAATCTGTTTTGGTTAAGAATTCCAATATTTTGTTGAAAATTCGTCTTTTTCAGTTAAAAATTCAACTGATTAAAAATTTATCTTTTTCGAAAAAAATGGGAAAGATTGCAAAATTTTATACAAAATTTGAAGAAAAAAAAAATTGTTGAAAGATTTCACGATAATAAAAAATATTTCTCATAATTCATGGGACAATTTAAACTGATTTTTTATTTTGAAAAATTCATTTCAAGATAATATTAAACAAAAATTTAACATTCCAAAAGTTTTCCAAAATATTTTCAAAACAGAATCTGGAAGATTTAAAGGCAAGTTTTTTAATTTTTCAGAATTTCAAGAAAAATTTTGCAAGAATTCGAAGAATTTTAAAAGATATTTAGATTCCTGGCAAAATTTGTAATTACTTTTTATTTTGAAAAATGATTTTTTAAAGAAAATTTGAAAAAGTTTTAAAATATTTCAAAATATTTCTACATTTTTCAAAAATATCTGTAAGATTTAAGGGCAATTTTAGGAATAGTTCAAGTCAGTTTAAGAGATATTTACCTTCCATATCTCTAAAAATCCTAAATATCTTTCAAACTGACTCGAATTTTTGCCAAAATTCTTCAAAATCCTGACAAATAAAAAATTATACTTTTTCGACATATCTAAAAGCTTAAAAAAAATTTTGAATTTTCTCAAAAATCTTAATAAAATTATATATTTATTCAACTTGAAAAACAATTGAACAAATAAACTCGAATTATTATTAATATTTTATTTTTTGTTTCAAATAATAATAATGATAATCAATGGAACAAAGGTGCCTAAAATTTTGATATAGAAAATGTCATTTGTAGATTTTTGAAGATTTCTAAAAAAATAAGCTTTTCAAGAATTTTAAAATGTTTCAAGAGAATGAAAAAAATTTTCTCAAAATTCCTTGGAAAATTTAAACTGATTTTTTTATCTTTATAAATAAATTCTGAAAGAAAATTGAACAAAGATTAAAAAATAATTTGGAATTCGAAAAGATTACAAAATTTTTTTTTCAAATGAAAATTTTGGAAGATTTCGACAAAATTTTCGTTCTTTTTAAGAAGTTTGAAAGGCCTGAAGAAGATAAAAAACTTTTTTTTTTAATTCCTGGAAAAATGTATATTTTGAAAAATTAATTGAAATTTTTTTTTCAAGTTTTCAATACATTTCAAAAGATTCCTACAAATTTCAAAAAAAAATTGGAAGATTTAAGGGCAATTTTTTCATTTTCATAGATTTTTCAACATTTTAGAAATATTTCGAGTCAGCTGAAAATATATTTATTTTCAAAACTTCTAAAAGCCCTGCATAACGTTTAAACTCACTCAAATTTTTCCTAAAATTTTGCAAAATTCTGTAAAATGAAAAAATATCCTTTTTCGATATTTCTGAAATCCTCAAAAATCTTACTAATTTTTCTCAAAAATCTTAAGAAAATTATACTTCTATAACATTAAAAACAAACGAACAAAAAAAACTAAAAAATAAATATTTACCGAAATTTGTATTTTGTATTGACAACCATTTGGCCCCCTCATAATATAATTTTAATGACATTTTTTTTATTTTTTTATTTTTGGTTAAAAATTGAATCATTTGGTTGAAAATTCCTCTTTCTGGTTTGAGAATCAATCTGTATTGATTCAGAATTCCGGTATTTTTTTGAAAATTCGTCTTTTTCGGTTAAAAATTCAACTGATTGAAAATTAATCTTCTTTTGTCACTATTTTGCTGAAAATTCGTCTCTATGGTGAAAAATTCATCTATTGTATTAAAAATGCATATTTTTATGTTAAAAAATTGAATTATTTTGTAGAAAATTCGTCCTTTTTTTTTAAATTTCATCTTTTTCGTTTAAAAACGCGACTGATAAGTCTGGGAAATTTCGAAATTTTAAAAAGATTCACAATTAATTTAAAAGTTGAAAATATTTCGAAAGTCTGAAAAATGTACATTTTTGAATATTTGGCAAAAAAATTGTAAGCTTCTCAAGGATTTTAAAAAGATTCACGATGATGAAAAAATTTTCTTCGAATTCATGGGAAAATTTGAACTGATTTTTTATTTCAAAAAATTAATTTTAAGAGAATATCTAAAATTATTTTAAAAGATGACAACAGATTTTAAAACATTAAAAAATATTTATAAAATTATGGAAGATTAAGAAAAACTTCGAAGCTTTTTGAGAAGTTTGAAAGGCTTCAAGAAAATAAAAAAAACTTTCTTGAAATTCCTGGTAAAATTCAAAGTGATTTTCTATTTACAAAATAAATTTTAAGGGAACATTGACAAAGATTTCAAAAGGTTTAAATTATTTTCTAAAATTTCGAAAAAGAATGGGAAAGATTTTCAAGCAAAATCTTTTCATTAGCAAGATTGCAAACTTTTATACAAAATTTGGAAAACAATTTCTGAAAGATTTCACGATAATAAAAAATATTTCTCATAATTCATGGAATAATTTTAACTGATTTTTTATTTTGAAAAATTAATTCTAAGATAATATTTTTTAAAAATTCAATATTTCAAAAGATTTCCACAATATTGTCAAAACAAAATCTGGAAGATTGATGGCAAGTTTTTCGAGTTTTCAGAATTTCAAGAAAAAATTTAGAAGAATTCGAAGAATTCTAAAACATATTTAGAAGGTTCAAAAGTTTTTAGATTTGTCAGAAAATGATTTTAAGTTTGAAAATATTTACAAAAATTTAAAAAAAATGTAAATTTTCGAAGATTTCGGAACAAATTTCGAAGCTTTTTAAAAAGTTTGAGAGGTTTCCAGAATATAAAAAAAAATGTCTTAGGATTCTTGGAAAAATTTTTTAACTTTTTATTTTGAAAAATTATTTGTAAAGAAAATTTAAAAAAATTTTGAAATATTTTAAAATATTCTTATAGTTTCAAAATATTTGTACAAATTTCAAAAATATCTGGAAGATTTGAGGGCAATTTTTTTAATTTTGAAAGATTTTTCCATATTTTAGGAATAGTTCCAGTCAGTTTAAGAGATATTCATCTTCCAAACTTCTAAAAGTCCTAAATTTTCAAAATTAATTCAAAACTCTTAAAATTCCTGGGAAAATTTAGACTGATTTTTTATTTCAAAAAATTAATTTTAAGGGAAAATTGACGAATATTTTGAAACATTTTTAATCATTTCCTAAAATTTCGAAAAAGAATGTCGACGATTCTAAAGAAAAAATGTTCAATTAGTAGGATTACAAAGTTATATTAAAAATTTGAAAAAAAAATTTGAAAGGTTTCAGGATAATAAAAAATATTTCTCAAAATTCATGGCATACATGGGATGTGCATAGAAAAAAATTCGCCATAATTTTCGAAGCAATAGGGAAATTATTACAAATTTTCTAAAATTTGAATTTTCAAATCAGAAAAGAGAACAGAAGATTAAATATTTGGACTATTAGCGATTAAGTATTTTTACAATTTTTTTAGATTTTCAAAAACTAGAATGTTTCAGCTCGACAAACTTTGATAATAATTTTCAGAGGCCGAAGAAATTTTTTTAAATTTTAAGTAGATATCTAAAAAATTTATATTTTCTCAACTAATTAAATTGAAAATTTTGAAAATAATGCCAGAAGTTTTATTAAAACTTTTGAAATAAAAAAGTTTTTAACTTATTTTAATATTTTAAATCTTTGAAAATTCCAATTACTGGACAAAATATTTCAAATTTTCCAAAAGGAGAAATAAATTAAACATTCAAACAATTAAAAAATGAATTAATTTTAATTAAATATTATTAAACATTTCTTTCGTGATTTCTAAATTTTTGAAGATTTCTAAAAAACAGAAGCTTTCTAAGAATTTTAAAATGTTTCAAGAGAATACATTTTTTTTGATTCCTGGAAGAATTTTAACTGATTTTTTATTTAAAAATATAAATTTTAAAAGGAAATATACAAAGATTTCAAAACATTTGAAATTATTTTTTTAAATTTCAAAAAATAATATGGACGATTTTAAATCTAAGTTTTTCCTACAGCAAGATTACAAAGTTTTATAACAAAATTCGATCAAGTTCAAGAGACATTCAGAAGTTTGAAAGTTTTCACGATGATAAGAAAAATTCTTAAAATTTCTGGATATATTTAAACTGATTTTTTTTTTTTTTTTTTAAATAAATTTCCAGAGAAAATTGACAAATATTTTAAAACATTTGAAATTATTTCCAAAAATTTTGAAAAAGATTGTGGACGACACGATTTTAAAACAAAAATGTTCAATTAGCACGATTACAAAGTTTTATAAAAAATACGAGTAAGTTGAAGAGAAATGTGGAAATTTTTGAAAGATTAGAAATTAATTTAAAACTTTAAAAAATGGGTAATGTCAAAAAAATGTACATTTTGTATATTTGTAAATAAAATTTTTGAAGCATCATAGGGATTCTGAAAGGTTTCACGATCATAAAAAATTTTTATAAATTCATGGAAAAATTTAAACTGATTTTTTATTTTAAAAAATTAAATTGAAGTGAATATTCAAAAAGATGTAAAAACATTCCAAAATTCTCAATACAGAATCTGGAAGATTTAAAGGCAATATTTTTTAGAATTTTAGGAATATTTTTAGAAAAATTCGAATAATTTTAAAAGACATTTAGCAAGTTTAAATGT
>CAKNYM010044883.1:0-14581 GCA_932195095.1 Andricus curvator | reverse complement strand
TCGGCATACGTGTGGGGTGGTCCATTAGGGGTGAAATAGACCCCTTTTGTTGTACAAAAACGTAATACCTTTTTAATGATAGCAGCACGTATGCCTCTACAGATTTTGTTGATTTTTGACGTAAAATGCAGATATACCAAACGGCATACCGATCGGCTGGTCCAAAGTGATTACAAACCTCAAATAAATGTGTCAAAAATTGCATATTCTTTTTAATGATCGTTGCTCGAAAAAAAATACCTTTAAAATGAAGTTTACATATTAAAAAAACGATTTGTAAAAAGGCATACGATTATCTCAGTCCCTAACCTCAAAAATTAATATTGAAGTTGTCAAAATTTGTAGGTTACTTTTCGATGATCGCCGCACGTATGCCGTTATGACTATCGTTGGATAACTATAAAATAAGATGTATTATGAAAAGGCATACGGTTATCTTAGTCCCTAACCTCAAAAATTAACATTAAAGTTGTCAAAATTTGTAGGTTACTTTTCGATGATCGTTGCACGTATGCCGTTATGACTATCGTTAGATAATAATAAAATAAGATGAATTTCAGAAAGGCATACGGTTATCTCAGTCCCGAACCTCAAAAATTTACATTAAAGTTGTCAAAATTGTTAGCTTACTTTTCGACTATCGTTGCACGTATGCCCTTATATCTATCGTTAGATAATAATAAAATAAGATGTATTTTAAAAAGGCATACGGTTATCTCAGTCCCAAACCTCAAAAATAAAAATTGAAGTTGTCGAAATTTTGGCAAAAGTATATTTTATTCGATTTGTTTATACTCCCAAATTCATAGCATTTACCGTTTAAAAAAGTAGTAATATTTACTAAAATTGAACATAATTATACATGAGTGGTATGCAAATAACTTAAAATTTATTACTATAAATGAAGTGAATTTTTAATATAAAATACATTATACAACATAGTAAAATACAACATTTTTTTTAAATATTACAATAGCATGTCTGTTTATAATCAATTTACTTTATATACCCTGGCGGACCGAACGAACGGAGCGGATATGCTTTAGTGTATCCTCACAGTATCCACATCGTATCCTCTCCGTATCATGCAAGAAAAACTCAGTAAAAAAGGAAGATGAACATTTCACTTGTTGAAATTCGGATTCTTCGTGAAATTTCACGTTAAAAGGTCACGCAGTAATCGCAATAGTTTTTCTTGCAACATTAAAAACTTTTAAAAAATATAATACTTATCGATAACGTGGGCTGAAGGCGACTTCAAACGCATCGTCGACGGATAACGCCGATTAACTGCTACTGAACGACGATGCGTTTGAAGTCGCCTTCAGCGCACGTCATCGATAAGTATTATATTTTTTTAAAGTTTTTAATGTTGCAAGAAAAACTATTGCAATTACTCTGTGATCTTTTAATTCAAAATGTCACGTAGAATCCGAATTGCAACAAGTGACATGTTAATCTTTCTTTTTTAATGAGCTTGTCTTGCATGATACGGAGAGGATACGATGTGGATACTATAAGGATACGCTGTAGCGTATCCGTTCCGTTCGTTCGATCCGCCAGGGTACTTTATTACTCAATACTATTTTTTAAAATTAAAGAAATAATAGGTATTTAAAGTATAGGGAAATCGAAATCATGATACTGGATTCGTTTTGAAATACCAGAGTATTATTTTTATGTGCATTCGTCTATAATGTTCGCAAAGTGCATGCGCTTAATATAGCCATCCAAACCACTTGTTCAACGCAGCATTTTTGGAGTAGCAGTTTCGGAGCAGCTCATTTTCGCGTCGTCAGTAAAACAAAGTGTTGTTGTGCGTACGTGATGGAGTAAAAATTACTTTCAACTATGGAGTAATTTCCATAACAGTTTCCCCAATTGCATTGTAATATTTGTGAATAAATCATTTTTTAGTTGAGTATGCTGTAGACGATGAGGACTCCAGCGAAGACGAAGAAGGAAGTCACTTTGAAGAAGAAAGTGATTATCATGAATAATGAGACGGCTTGAATTTATAAATTTTCTAAATCAATTGTAACAAAAAATAAAGTTTTTTATTTTAATTACAATTGATTAACTCATTATGTTGACAAGCTTCAGAGATATACATTTTTCGAAGTATATTATAATTCACTACTGATATAATTTTTCGAAAATATATTTTTCATCTTTACGCGACTTAATATTTTATTTTTTTTTAATTAAATAATTTCATACATTTTTATATAAGTTTAAAATTGCTATCTTTTTCAAATTTTATTTTGTTTCTTTCTTGAAGACTTTTTTTAAAATAAAATTATCGAATGAGAAAACACAACGGCATACGGTGTAATTTTGACATATTCTACTTCAATTTTTAAACTTAGGGACTAAGATAACCGTATGCCTTTTTAAAATACATCTTATTTTATAATTATCTAACGATAAACATAAGGGCATATGGGCAACGATCGTCGAAAAGTAACCCAAAAATTTTGACAACTTCAATGTAAATTTTTGGGGTTAGGGACTAAGATAAGCGTATGCCTTTTTATAATACATCTTATTTTGTAGTTATCCAACGATAGTCATAACGGCATACGTGCGGCGATCATCAAAAAGTAACCTACAAATTTTGACAACTTTCTATACGTATGCCACTACTTAGGAACAGTACAATTTGTATGCCGATGCTACATATGGTAGGATTCATTATAATTTATCATAATTTCCAACGGCATACAGGCAACGATCATTAAAAAGAATATGCAATTTTTGACACATTTATTTGAGGTTAGTAATTACTTTGGACCAGCCGATCGGTATGCCTTTGGTATATCTGCATTTTACGTCAAAAATCATGAAAATCTGTAGAGGCATACGTGCTGCTATCATTAAAAAGGTATTACCTTTTTGTGCAACAAAAGGGGTCTATTTCACCCCTAATGGACCACCCCACACGTATGCCGATCTTTTTCCGCTCGATTATTTTTTCGTTAACTTTCTTCTAGTAATCTCGGCATACGTGCTGCTATCATTTCAATATTTCACATTTTTTGACAAGATTTTCCGACATTTCCCAGCTAATGGACTGATGTCCAAATTTCCCACCTACATTACGATAATTGACACGTGTATTACTCTCAAATCTCCAAAGGGCATACGCGCGGCGATCATTGAATTTTTAGTACCGCGGGCTGACGGTCTACTAGAACGGCTGGCCCACGCAGTTTCTCAGCTCAAGGGGCGAGAGACGGTTGTGACTCTCGCCTCGGAAGGGCTGGCAGTGTGCGAGTACTCAGTCAGGTATATTACGCAATATGATGCATTCCAACTGGAAACGGTTCAGACGGTCTCACCTTATTGAGCAGTTGAAAAAGTCGCTGTCCGTTGGCCAGTGTTGTTGTGTTGACGTACGACGTGACAAATATAACATTTCCTGGAAATAGTACCAGTTACCAACTAAAAATCAATATAATAGAATTAAAAAACGACTCAAATATTTCGCGGAATAGTGAGTTTTCTAGCATGGTGTCATGACCATGCTAGGATAGGTGGAAATTTCAGGAAGGTTAGCATAGGAGTGACATAGAAGTGCAGACAACTTTTTGGAGAAAGTATTCTAAACGTAAAAGTAAGCTAGAAAGGTCGGAATGACTATAATATTGACCTATGATATTATCAAAGTTTATTGAAGAGTGAGGAAGCTATGGTCATTTATAATATTTGAAAAATTTCGTTTACAGGAAAACTTTTCTTTTTAATATAATTCAAAGTTGATGTAAGAATAAAAAATACTTTTTGATTCGAGACGAGGTGATTGACCTATATTTTTGAATAATTATACATATAATATAACAAAAAATATATAATAATATTAAAGAGATTTTTGCATTTCTGAAAATAATAATCTATTTAATACCTATTTACTTATAAAATACGAACTGTCTACCGTCCCTGAATTTTCTGTACGACTAACCCATTTCCAGCTCAATTTTATTTTCTCAGCTCGAATTTCTCGAGCTGAAAAAAGGCAAGGGGCTGAGAAGGGAAGAGGAAGGTTCTGTCACATCCAACCACTTTTCCAGCTCGAGAAATTATCAATAATTGCTATTTTTGGCAAATTTTGTAACTATTTTTTCGAATTGACTTTGGAAATCTCATTTGCGAATATTTTGGAAGTAATATTCGTGATCAGCACCTCAAAAGATATTAGTATACGTGGTTTTACATATTTTTACAAATAAAAATTTGAAAATCCATTTCGTGAAAATATAAAATTACATTCATATTATTATTTTTACAATAATATTACATTACTATATTAGATTATTATATTACATTAATTACGTGTTCAATGAGATCGGCTGAATATCAAACATATATCAAGATTTAAAAAGGGTAAAAATCAAACATTTAGCTCTTGTTTCTATTCTTTTTTATCTGGTTGTGTAGCCATGTATTAGTGAATGCAATCTTTCTTTTATCAAAACATGGATGTTTCTCTAAGACCTCTCTGATCTGGTCGCTGCTAAGGAGTTTTCCCATTCTGATGTTGTCTCTAAAGTTTTTCATGATGGTCGTTACTTCCTTGGTTGACCAGGATTGTTTGCGCTTACAATTTCTGCACCAAGTAACTATCATTTTTTTCATATTTATAAAGTTATGCTGTCTTCTGTTTAAAGAACTTTCGTTCTTAAGAAAATTCCGAAATTCTGAATATACTTACAAGATTTATTGCCGGAATCAGTGGAAAGTTTTTGTCTCTTCACATTTGATTTCGATGGTTTTCTTGAAACTGATGGCTCTGATTCGGAGTCATTATCTTCATTGGAATCGTACAATATTCTTTTACTCGAGTTTGCTAAAAAAATATATTTAAGAAAAATGTATTTTTAATCATGTTTATTGAAACCTACGAAACCCTAAAAACGGAATCAATTAAATTTAAATATTTCTCACCTTGGCAGATGATGGTATCTCTTTTTGTCTCAAAAGTATCATTTCTAGTTCTTTGCTCTGCATATTCCGGAGGTCTTTCTGATGAGCTTGCATGCGCCAATTGTTCTGAGCGTGTTCTTAGTTGTTGACGGGAGTGCAAAGAAATCAGTATTTTCTTTTATAATACCAGCTTTCTTACGTTACTGCTTCAATAGCTTCATGCATTTCATGGTGTCTTTATCCACAAGTACCGATACTAGCCGATTTAATTTCACGCGAATCAGAAGCCTTACATAGTTGTCAGCAGCCTTTCGGTTCTCTTCGGACAAGTCCTTGTATAATTCGCCCGTCTCAGCTAACTGGGTTTGACTCTCAAAATCAGACACTTTCAAGAACTGCATATCTCCTCTTCGACGCCTATTGAAGACAATCAGGTGGTGTATGACCATTTCAGATACACGCAGCCATGATTGGAATGAATATCCTTTCTTCAGTTCATCGTACGCCGACTCTCTTTCTTCATCTGAATAAAGACTCAAAGCTTGAATATCATCTATTGAGGGAAGCTGTACTCGTTTTTCCCTCTCTCTGTTCTTAAAAGTTTCCGCGACGTTTTTATTGACGTAATCGCCAAATCTTCAACGTTTTATTTTTTTGTTTTCTCACGCGAAATAATGTATTCCATTACGAGGATTTTCCAAAATTTTCGCAGTGCAGTTCCTAGGTTTGAAGCATTAGTTGGTTTAGTGTAAGTCTGCGATTCTTCTTCGAATTCTGCGACTATATTAATAATCATAAGGACTTTCGAATAATGTAGGATGAGATGCCAAAGCCAGATTAACTACATTTTTTTCCACGCTCCTCCAAGCTATAAAAAAGCGTGCCTCCAGGCGTAACTGCGAACGTATAAAATTGTCTTGGTGATATTCTTTATGACGGACACTCATCGAATTCCCATTATTAAACCGTCGTATCTTATAATGCAAGAAATTTGACCGGCATTTAACACGGGTAGAATTCTCGTTCGGATTTTCATACTTGCATCTTTTTGAAATCGCTGCACCTTTCGTCGGGCTTCTTACAACAGCGTCCTGCAATTTGTCGGAGGTCTTCCCGTGCATTTCGGGTAGTGGTGGCGAAGGTTGCTTTTTGCGTAAGAGCCGGTGCACTGAGGGCAGTTTACAAAATCTGCCGCTGTCTTATATTGCCCTACCTGAACTTTCCTAATTATTAATAAAAGACCTTTATTATAATCAGGATCGCTATTGTATAAAGCGTCACCATCTTTCTTTTCTGATAAAAAAACTCCATCTCTTCTCTATGAAAGGTCTGTAAATTTCGAACAAAGTCAAGCTTTAGTGCGCGGCAGTAAGAGAAAAAGTGAGGTTTATTCTCGCCCTCTTTATTATTTGACATTGCAGGCACCAAACCAACTTCTGAAATCGCAGATTTCCCAGAAGTGGTATACGAGGACGATAAGGTTTTGTTTTTATTCGACCGCTCCTTCTCAATTGTCCCTTTTTCTAGCGTTCTTCCATCAAGGTCCCAGTTTTCATCCTCTTCATCTTCTGCAGGATCAGAAACGTAGCTTCTATCTTTAATCAAATCATCAAATTTGCAGTCTTCCACCATTTCAGACTCATAACGATCTGTCTCTAGGTCTCGATTCAAAACTTTGACTAAATGGTTACCTTCAACAATCTTAAAGCGCATTCAGTTCTACAGATTCATCCTTTTCTGTAGAATTAAAAATGCCATCACTTTTTTCAAAAATGTAAGTATTTTCTTCTGCAGAATCTTTAAAATCATCCGCATTCTCTGTAATATATCATTAAGAATATTTTCGATTAATTTAACTACGAATATTACTCAAATGAATTAAATACAGTTTTCTCCTTACGAAATGATATGACAGAAATAAAATGACAGGCCTGTCATTTTCTTCCTGTAATTTTTTTGCTGTAGTTTTTTCGCAACCACAGGGAAATGACAGGGAAAACAACAGGCGAAACGACAGGGTAAACGACCGGTAAAACGACAGGCGAAAGTGACTGGCCCTAATTGGCCTTAATTTGTAATAATATCGCTCACACGTCATGCACGTCATGCAAGTTTTTCCGTAATGATCACGTTTTTATTACAGATAAAAATGCAAAAATGATGTACTTGTAAAAATGATAAAGAATTATAAACGAGGTTACAGTTGGAGTATAGTTGAATTGAACATTATAAAATATAAAGTATCGACGACTTGCACACTTATCCGATGCCTACCTTACGAACATTTTTTTTGGACCTCGCTAACTCCACACGAAATGAGATATCGAGCTAAAACTTTGATAAAATAAAGAAATGGGATTATGGAAGGTTTATGTGATAATAAATTTGGTCATTGCAAACAAGAATTTTTCGGGGAATTTCCGCTTGTAATTATAAAAATTTATTCGTACGTAAACGTTCCTTAGTCCCTTTTCTTTACTTTCCAAAACTTTCAGCTTGGTATCTCATTTCGCGTGGAAATGATACAGTTGAATAAAAAATGTCGGTAAGGTAGGAATCAGATGAGGGACACATGTCCTTCAAACTAATACAATGAGCTTCAAACTAAAGATCGACAGAATTAAGCACCCGTAGGAAGTCATTCGGAAACAATCGGAAGTATTTTGAAAATCCAAACAAGTCAATTTTCAGTCCATTTCAATTCGTTCACAAACGACAAGTTCATTTCGCATTTACATTTAAATCCGAATGTTTTCAAGTGCTGCTGAATTCGGGTGAATTTGGATTGCACAAACGGATTAAAAGTGGGGTTCAAATCTCATTTTTAATACGTACATGCAATCCGAGTTGGACGGATTAAGATGGTTTGAACTTAGTTTTGGTTTGCGAATTAAAAAGCATTAAAAAATGGCTATATGACGAGATACCTACCTTGATGACATTTTTTCCACATTTTCTTACATCTTTGCGTACATAAACTTTCTTTAGTGTCTCTTATTTGTAATTCTTTTATTCATGGAGTATAAACGGAGGCAATGCCATTTTCAGTCTGGCTCCTGCTTTCAACGCCCTTAACGCCATGTAACGAGTGTGTAACGTGACGAGATATCTACCTTATTGATGTTTTTGCGCCATATGCAAATAAAAGGCCCTAAGGAACGTGCATATACCCACAAACATTTATAATTACAAATAAAATTTATTTTTGGAAAAAATTTATGATTGAGAACATTTTTGAGTATATAAACGTTCCTGAGTAAATATCTGGTATTTGAAAATTCAAACACATGTGTTATTGAAATTTCAAATGATTGTAATTGAAATTTCAAATGATTGTATTTGAAATTTCAATAACGGTAATTGAAACAGCTGTACAGGGCAAAAATAGAATGCGCAGTTAATGAATTTCAAAACGAATACTTTTTTAGGAACCCAGATAGATTTTAATAAAGATTTTTGAAAACCCCAAACTTTATAAATAATTCATGTAGAATTTTCCAAAATATCTTTAATAAAACTATCTAGGTTCCCAAAAAAATATTTATTAGAAATTCATTAACTGCATATAAAATTATACAAAAATATGGAGACATCATTTTAAATATGAAGGAATTTTTTGCCCCTTGAAAACACATTTTTTGTTTGTGAAACTTCATGTATTAGTCTTCAGTCTTCAGAAATGTACAAGCTTTAAAGTTATAATATACATGTAGTATTAAATTAAATAAAAAACCCAAAGCACGTTTTGCTTGTCATTTAACAAGCATCCTTTCCAAACAAAAAAAAATAAAACGTTCTGTATAAATGTAGTATGGAAACACTTGAAACGCAAAATAGATTTAAAAACCTTAAACTTATTTGTGAAGTCATTTAACGCGTCTCCGAGTTTTTTTACATCCATATCGTAAGGCTGTGACCTTCTTTTAGCTCCAGTTGCCCTTTTGTCTTTCTGTGTTTGTGGATTGATTTCAAACATTATCCTATAAAAATATATAATTTAAAATAGAAATGTCAACTTACAGATGTTTAATATGTAAAAAAAAGTGTATAACATATAGTTTTACGTTTTATAGAAACTAGATATATGTACCTCTGAATGAATTCCAAAGTTTTAGCGAGTTTTGTAGGATAAGCGTATCCAAAGCAATAATAGCTAAGAAAAGTGATGTAAATTCCATCTTGGAAGTTTTTTACTTTAAAAAAATCGCCTTTTTCCAGAAAAACAATCAATGAGGCGGTTTCATCAAAAATCGAATTGCCTGTAAAAAAGAATTTTTTCATTAGAAAAAATGTTTCAAGTACGAGCGATATTTTGTGACTGAAATAACACTCTAAAAGACAAAAAATGTAAGAAATTTTATAACCAAGACAGGATATGGTGAAATTTCCTTCTTCACAGCCTCATTGGTAGTGGTATTCTGAAATATTAAAAATATACGTGGAATTAGTTCTTATTACAAATATGGATTTTCATTAAATGTATTGGACACAAATGAGTATAAGCAAACCGGTAAAATGATAATGAACTTACGTCAAAAACTTTGAACAATAAATCTTGATCTTCACTGAAATTCAAGACGAGTAAAGGAAACATTACTATTAGCTTGGGAATATTGCTGCGTGTAACAAGAGCCATATCCTTCGCTTCCTGTAACACTTTGTTAATGCTTTTTGCTTTCGCTTCCTCACGTTCGACTGACTGTGTACTACCCTTGTTGTTGCCATTTTTTAGAAGCGTATTACTTGCTTGAAGTTTGAAATATCGTCGAATGGGATCTGGAATATCAAGAAGTCTCTGAGACCATGTTGTTGAGACATTAAATCCTAATAACTGACTAGCGTCCAGGCTGAAATAATCAGTTTCTCGTAGAAAAGGCCACTTTGTGAAAAGCTGATTTAAATCGCGATCTTGAACATTAATCTCTACCCTTTGAAGAAAATATGTGTCTCTCATTAAAACGTTTATCTCAATTTCATCCCTTTCATTGGCGTTTTTATTGTATTGATCGCACAAGGACTTTCGCTTATTTTCAAGAGACTGGAAACTTTCATCAGCAGGTAATTGAGGTGAGTATGCAGTACAACCATACTGGTCTTCTTTTCGACAAAATGAAAATCCCACAGATTCATCGTCACTATCCGCGTGTACAATATTACTTTTACGCTTTTTCTTCTGGTCAGGACCAAGTCTGTACTGAACTGCATTTTGGATCTTTGTTGTTAAAGTTGGAACTCCTGATCCCATCACTTGATTCCCTATTTTATCACTAAAAGACTCTGGGAATAGTCTAACTAAGTGTTTAGCAACAGAAACTACCATCCCTCGAGTAGTATTTTTCATATCATTAATTAGGAATTCTGCGATACTGGAGACTAGTTTTCGCCTATCTGATCGTATAAAAGGCATATTTTCCCTGCCATGAGCTATCAGTCTTGGTGGACACATATTAAATAGTTCCTGAGCCAAATCCAGGGCTATTCCTGGCTGAAACGCAACCTGCTCAGTCTCGTGGTCTCTATTATTTTCTGAAATAACAGAACATTTCAATGTCAGAAAGGACCAGAACACGTCAGAATTAAAAAAAAAAGATAAAATGAGAAATACCCTTTAAAAAAAAGGAAAGTATTGGCTCTAAAACTAATATGCTCACCATGTTCATTTTCATATAAATTATTATTTTGTGCATCCACGTCCAGACATTCCACAACGGTTCCTTCTGGTACTATCATCAAACTAAGTAGATCCTTAGATTTTTCAGCCAATTCAATCAAAATCTCATCATCCTCGATGTCGACCCCGTCGTTTTCGCGTACCAGCTGTGTAAAATATTTAATTAAACTATAATCGTAGAACTTAGCTTATAAATTGTTTTCTAAACTCTGAATCAGGGTGACGATTTGGATAATCTGGTATTTGCACTTTTTATTTAATCTAATGTAGCAAAATATACGTACTGCTTCGACAAAAAACTATAATTGAAAACGAATTAAATAGATTTATATCCAATTTTGAGAAATTTGAATAATTTTTTACATACAATATCTTTACAAAGGATTTGTAAAGATCTAGTGCAAGTTACCCAATATAGTTTTTTTTACTGTGACCGTAATTTAAAAAATTCCTGATCATTTGTAGATACCCAGTTGGTTCACACCCTGACGATTGTGAGATCATTTACAAGCACGTATTCGAAAGAAAGAACATTAGATACCTTGTACATTCCATCAGGCAGGTCCATTTTTGATTTGGCTGCAGTTATGACCTCCTGGATTGTAACTCCTTTGGAAAGTTTTGTAATTTTCCCATCTGCAGAAACTATTTTGAAAACTGGCATTTTATTCCTAGAAAGAAAGAAAAATATTCAGTATCTTGGGCAAATCAAGTCACAGAATCATTGAAGGCAGTATTTCTGACAATCAGAAAATTATATAACAAAGCAAATTTAACTTTCATATTATTTAGCGATTTACAGTCAATTGAAACTTCAAGCCCATTGAACAATTTCAGTTTTGAGAAATCCTAGTTGTGAAATGCGTGTAGTAACTTTGACTGTTTTTCAATTAAACTAAATTTTAAAAAATCTAATGTTTCAAGCGTGCCCGAATGAGCACTTTCATTGTGAAGAAACTGAAAATTTTTAATTTCTAAAATATTCAGATTTAACTAGTTCAATGCAAATCTTATATTTCTATTCACACAGGAAGTGTGTGCTCAAAGAATGGTACATTCTTTGTACTAAAAAAATATGCAGATAATGACGGTGCAATGTCATACCTAACTATTTGATCAGTATGGAGTCATAAAGGGCCGGCGACAAAACCATATTTTGGCTTAATACATATTTTGTTGCCAAGATTGTACGTGCGTAATGGTTCATATGTGACCAATTCGTGCAAAGCTCGACATTCGTATCTCTCAACTTTTCCAAGCTCAAAAGCACGAAGGTCAGGTCGAAATGTATTTTGTATTATTTCCAATATCACGTACACTTTTTTACTATCATCGTGAAGAAAGTTACAAATTTTCCCAAGGATGACGTTGCATTGGTAAGCAAACTGACCACCAACAATAACGTTTCCCTTTTCGTACAATGTGCCTTTGACTGTTACTGAATTACATTCTTCAAGAGTTTCAGGCAAGTTTGCTCTCTTTACGGCTGCTTGCAACTCTTCGGCATACAAGTGTTTTTCGAATGGGAAACTTTTTTCCGCTTGAATTTCGAATCTCAGATCAGCTCCTAATCGGAGAAGACTTTGAAAAAGTTCGTGCTTTTCACTCAATGATTTAGTTACATTAATGAAATTGTGAAGAGATCGAATAGCTCTTTTAAAGAATGTATGCTTGCTCTCAAATCGCATACTCCACTCCTTCATTAGAGGCCCGAATTTCAAAATTAATTCCGGGTAGTGCCATACATAGTGATGCTTCGGGCGAAGATTTACATCAGGAAATTGTGTGACTCTTAGTAATAAGTATTCGTCGATAGTTTGCTGGAGGTAAGGCAAGCAGGATTTGTGAATAGAAGGGGCACAAACTATTTCTGTGATTTCTGTTAGTAAAAGAACGAGAGCCCAAACTGGTTCGAAGATATCTTTAACTTTATTTTCAATCATCAGAGGAAAAAGTCTTAAAAATTGAAATATTTGAAAAGCTCCGCCTGGTATTTTTTTGCCATCTTTAGATATTATGCAAGGCTTATCTCTGGTATCCTCTTTAGAGTAAGGAAAAGATTCGATGCGACTATTTAGTGCAGAAATTGTGAACCATTTTTTCTTCACAAGGTCAAGAATATACAATTGAAGATCATAAGCGATAATTCCTTCAAACAAATCATGACCCAGGCAAGGAGCAAGACCAGGATTGCATACATGGTATGTTTTCAACTCATTAAATATAGAATTGAACTTAATACCTTGGTAATCAGTAAGACCTTCCATTCTAATAGTTTCCAAGGCGTCATTGTAAGAGGCTCTGGTTCGTGTCTCATAGGTTGCAAACATACCATGTTCTTTAAAAAATTCGTCCCGAGTTATTAAACAATATCGACAAAAATATTTTGCAGAACTAAAACTTTCAAGGAAACCTCCTAAAGAATGATTGCCCAAGTTATCTCCAGCGATAAACACAAGGATTCCCTTAACGGTTTTGACTTCACTTATTTTTACTCCAAGTGACTCGATAATTTTCAAGTCCTGAACTATTCTTCCATACACTTTTTGGTGATCAAACTCTTTCTCCTTACACAAGGCGATTAATTTTATGCTATTGATATGTGATCGAACATGTGGAGGTAAATTTAGGAAACAAAGGTACACACCAATAAGTTTATAAACTGCTTTGCCAGCCCCGAGAGGGTTAACTGTTTGAAAAGCATCTTGATATCCCTCGAGTTTCAAACATTCTGGATCTTTTAGAGCATTATTTTCGTGATAGATGCTTCCATCGAAAAAATCTCTTAAAACTTCAGGATCATTCGAGGGCTGGCTATCAACATTAATCTCGGTTTCTAAAGATTTGTCTTGATACATTCGTTTGATTGTTTCCACTATCGATACATAATGGAAAAATTTTTGTTTAGGTGCATCTGTGGAAGTGAGCCTAACCTGTTCAGGTTCCACGTAAGCGAATTTCTCTTTATAGAATTTTTTGCGCCTAAAATTAGTTTTTAAAACATCATTACTCTTCAAGAAGAGATCACTGTCAAAAACTTCCTTTAATATTCTATCTAAATTTTGCTCTGAACAGCCTTCTCCAAGTAAACGTGTTCGCAAAACTTTTTTCATGGTGTTCTGACTTTTTTTATGGCAATTACATACTTCAGCAACTATGTACTGAATTGTACTTGCAGGAACCATAAATTGACATTCCAGTCTTAAATATAGTTGAGCAACATTCGCAAGAAATAAGTCAGACTCATCGTCTGATCCTTCAAGCAGTTCAAACTCTCTATTTGGAGTACCATCTTTATCAGCAATATCAATATTATCTTTGCGTTGGGAAATATTACTATCATTTACTGAATCTTCAATCACATCTACATTAGAAATAGTTTCGATAGTTTTAATATTTTCAGAACTAGTGTTCAATATTATATCAGGTATTGGCACAGAACTTCTGTGAAGTTTCGACAAATGTCCAGTAAAAGAATTTAAATTGTCATATTTTTTATTACAAGGTTTATGCGGACACATGACTTTCACGTTTTCACGGATGTGATCTTTTAAATGCTTAAGCAGGGCAGGATAACTGTCCACTTCTTTTTTGCAAACTTCAACGTTGCAAACGTATTTTGCTTTTTTATTGGCAGCAAAATTAAAATTTTTGTTCTGAATACTTTCTTTAAAATGAATTTTATGCACTCGAGATAAGTGTGTTCTGAGAGAGACTTCAATTTCAAAGAACTTTTTGCATCTGTCGTACCCGCAGTGCAGTTTTTTATTAATACTTCTATGGAATATGTGGTGTTGTAAATGATGTTTCAAGTGCAGTGTCTTATAGTCACAAAAGCGGCAGAAATACATTTCGAGAGATATATCTGGAATGAAAAATAAGAAAAAATAAGAATTTTTGCCTTTCGGTAACATTGCCCGAAATACTATCTCTGCCACTCTGCCGGTATTTATAATAATTGTAAATAACCAGGGTAATTTCATTTAA
>CAKNYM010044882.1:5211-38539 GCA_932195095.1 Andricus curvator | reverse complement strand
GTCGCTAGCGTATGCAGATGACATAGTGTTGTTGGCAAAAAGCGAGGAGGCCTTAAAGGAAATGATGAAGAGGTTGAGAAGATACCTGGATAAGAATAGGTTAGAACTGAATGCGGGAAAGTCCAAGGAGGAATGGCGGAGTGGATGGTCACATAAAAGAGAGAGTGAGGAGGGCAAATGTGGTGATGAGGCAGGTGTGGGGGTTGGGAAAGAAGTTATTCGCAGATGATTTTGGAAGGAGAATGAAATTGTTTGACTCACTAGCGATGAGTGTGCTATTGTATGGAGTAGAGGTGTGGGGTGGAAGGAAAGCGAAGAGGTAAATAGGATACAGGAGAGATATGTAAAGTGGACACTGGGGCTGGGAAGGAACACGCCTAATTATATTGCCAGGAGGAAGACGGGGAGAACGAGTGTAGGGATTCTAGCGGGGAGTCGAGCGTGTAAATATGAGGAGAAAATTTTGGAAGAGGGGGGAAGTATTCTGGTTAGGGAGTGTTGGTGGGAGAAGGAGAACAGGAGAGGGGGTGGGAAGATGGAGGTTGAAAGAGAAAGGTATTTTAGAACGAATGGACTGCAGATGGATGAAGTGAGAAGGATGCATGAGGAAGGAAGTTATATGAGTTGGTTAAGAAAAACAGCATGGGGAGTGAGAACACAGCAGGGGTAGAGAGAATAAGAGAGACAAGGTTTAATGGGAACTATGTGTGGATTATGCCAAGGGCGAGAGCGCAATATTTGTGTGACAAAGGAAGTCAGGAGCTTATAGCGAGGATGAGATGTGGGTGCATGGAGGGTTTCAGTAGGTTCTGGCTCGCTAGGGAAAAGAGGATGTGTGAACTATGTGGGAAGGGGGAGGCAAGAGTGGAGCACTGGTTGGAGGAGTGCGTAGAGGTGGAAAGGAGTGGGATAAGCATGGTGGTATTCATGCATGAAAGGGGGGACAAAAGGGCAATAGCATGGGTGAATGGAGTCTTGGGTAAGATGGAAAAGAAGAGAAGGAAGGAGGAAGAGGAATGGAGAAGGAAAGATTGTAAATAGAGGAGGAAGTAAATATAAGTAAATGTAAATATTGTAAATAGTAGATAAGTATTAGGTATTAGCCGCGGAGGCAGAGTTTGGTAATGCGAGGCAAAGCAAGAAAGTAGGGACATGCGAGCAAGGCGAGGAAGGCAATGCGATAAGAGCGAGCGGAGTTAGAGATAAGGTGTGGAAGGATGTTAGTTTTAAGGGTTAGTTTTAAGAAAATTCTGTAAAAAAATGGAAGTGTAAGCAAGTCAATTTTTTAAGGCCAGCAGGCTAAAAAATAAACGTTTATCTATATTCTTCGAGTCTTAATCTCCATCGAAGTAATCTCGAACTAGGATCTTTTACGTTGTGAAGCCAAACTAAAGTTTTATGATCCGTTTGAATTTTAAAGAGATTTCCTAGTAGATACTGTCTCAATCTTTTCATTGCCCAAACAATTGCCAAAAGCTCTTTTTCGCTAGTGCTATAGTTTTCTTCTGCTTTATTCAATGTTCTTGAAATAAATAAACATGGATGTACTTTCTGTGATAATACAGCTCCTAATCCTTGATTCGAGGCGTCTGTTGTAAGTGTAAATTCTTCTTTAAAATTTCGGAATTGTAATACTGGTGCATTGCATAAAAATTCTTTTAATTTTTCAAAGCTTTCTTGGCATCTAGGTGTCCAATCGAATATTACTTCCTTTCGTATTAGGTTGATCAAAGCTTTAGCTATGGTGGAGAAGTTTTTTTATAAACTTTCTATATTATCCAGCGAGTCCTAAAAATGATTGTATTGTTTTGACTGTAGTTGGCGTTTTAAAGTTTTGTATAGCTTCTGTTTTTGCTGGGTTGGGTTTAACTCCATTCTTTGTTATCAAATGACCTAAATGTTCTAATTCCGGTCTGAGGTATTCCCATTTAGGTGGTTCTAATCGTAATCCTAAATTTTTAATTCTTTCCAAAATTTCAATTAAGTTCTTGTTATGTTCATTTGGTGTTTTACCGAATACTACTATATCATCAATGTAGATAAAGCATTTCTCGCCTACAAGTCCTCTAAACGCATTGTCCATCATACGTTGGAAGGTAGCTGGGGCGTTCTTCATTCCAAAGGGCATCCTATTATATTCAAAGTGTCCTTGTGAAGTAGAAAAAGCTGTATATTTTTTTGATTTCTCTTCCATTGGGATCTGGTGAAAACCAGCACTCATGTCTAACGCGGAGAAGAATTTAGCTTGACCTAAATGATCGAGTATATCGTCTATCACTGGAAGAGGGTGCGCGTCCTGATCGGTATCTTTATTGACCTGTCTATAGTCTACTACCAATATCAATTTGTTTGCCTTTTTGGGGACTACCCATAATGGTGAGTTAAATGGTGGTTCTGAATGTCTTATTATTCCTTTATCTAATAGTCTTTGTGTTTCTTCTAAAGCAAATTCTCTATGTTTCTCGGGTAATTTGTGTGATCTAAGGTTTATTACCTTACCTGAATTTAAGGTGATCTTGTGTTCGGTTAACGTTGTGCATGGTAGTGGGTCTGTGTCTAAAGTAAATATTTCGTTGTATTTAACTATTACTTTTTTAATTTCCTCTCTGATTTGATTTTCAATGTGATCTAGTTTTGAAATTTTTAATAGTTCGATTAGTCTTTCCGATTATATTTTGTTTTCTTTTTTATAATTATAAATCTGATCCCTTGATTCAATAGCCATTATTTTTTCGTAATTTATAGTTTTTGGTACTTCTATGGGTTTCATGTTATAATTAAATATTGGTAAAGTTATTTTATTATTTTTTATTCGGTGAGCACCATCCGATATTCCTTTCTGATTTTCTATCCAAACGTCTTGATTTTTTTCTTCTGTTTTAATTTGACAGACTAAACTTGAATTCTGTGAGATGTATTCTCCATCATTGTGTAACGGTAGTTTTTTATTTTCTAAAATTAAATAATCTGTAGTTAATGAGTATCTATCGAATTTATTGAGGAATGGTAAACCTATTATGCCAGATTCTGGTAAGGGGAATTCAATAGGAATAGTATGAAAAAGGTGGAGTTTTCCAAAGTATGGAATATATGCTGCATCAGTCGTCTGATGTTGGTCATTTCCCATGCAGAAATTTTTCTTAAATTTGAATTTCTAATGATTATCTGGGATGCTGTCTTCTTTTATTAAATTAATGGAAGCTCCTGTGTCAACTAATAAGCTATATACTGTTTCGTCTCGTTGTTTTCCTCGTATTGATTGCAGTTTTCCAGATACAGCTGATATTCTGCAGTCTCTTCGTAATCTATCTGTTCTTGAATTTCTTCTTGTGTCATGTCCTCGGATTCTAAATAATTTTCGTCTTCTTGGTTCTCCGGAGAGTCATTCTCACTTGAGTTTAAGGTGGTCGTTTGGGGTTTTGGGTATTTTGAAATTTTTGGGGTTTGGCATAACATTGTGTCGCCAGATGTCCTATTTTCCCGCATTTATAACATTTTATTTTTAACCTATCTGCTAAGGGCATGTTCTGATTTGATACTTTGACTGGCGTTGTGATTGCTTGAGGCCTTGGTGTAGATGTTCATATTTGTGGTCGTGAAAACTGAGTTATAGTTTTATTAAATGGTTGCGAACGAATGGGTTGCACTTCTTGTAGCCATATATCCATCTCTACTGCCGAATTTTGTGCTTCCGTCAAACTAGAGGGTTTCTGAGCTTTAACCTTAAGTCCTATTTCCCTTTTTAAATTTAACAAATACCGTTTTAAACATTCTCCGTCTTCAATGCCTAGTGCAATTTTTCTTTCTGTCCTATACGTATGCTCTCCCTGCACAGCATATTTTAATTCGTTTACTACTTCTCGAAATCTTAAATTAAAATTTTGAACTGATTTTGTCTGTCCTTGTTTAATGTTTTCTAATTTATACCTTAATGCAGATACTGATCCTAGCTGTGATAAATTTTGTCGTAATGCGTTGTATAATTCATCAAAAGAATTTGTTCTTGTATACCTAATTGCTTTCTCAGCGTTACCTTTTATTTTTTCGGCTATAATAAAATCTAGTAAAAGGTCGGGTTGACTACATCTTTTCTTTCCTCTTTTTACGGATTTTATAAAGTCTTCTATACCTATATCGTCGTAGCCGTTTATTTCTTTTATGGTTCTAATTATTTCCTTGTCGGTCAGTGACGCTGAGAGTGATGCGGTTGGAGGGTTGTCTGAATTATTGATTGCACGAATTGGTTCGGGGTCGCGCACTATACGCCTCTCCTCACCCTCACCCTCACCCTCATCGCTCGTAACGTCGGGGTTATCTTTTACGATCTCCCCTTTAAATCCTAAAGACTTTCCTATCTTTTGAATATCTGTCATTCTCCTTTCATTCTCCCCAACTAAAACGTTCATATTAACTATTATTTGATTCAATGTAGACTCCATTCCGTCCATTCTAGTTACGAATAATTTTAATAATTCCTCGGTGCTCATATGAGTAGGAGATTGGGACCTATTTGGAGAGGATGCTCGGGACATATTATTTGCTGTAAGGAAGGGGTTATTGATTTCTTCAATTATATCTGTCGAGTCAGAGTTTGTGTCACCAGTAAAGAATGTCGTTTTCTCCCTATACTTTTCGAATACCAGTTTTTTTTTTCAAGTTTAAATCCTATGATTTTCTTCTCGTTGATTATCGTGACAGGTTTTTCCCGTTTAAAAAATAAGATTATCTGACAGGGCTAGGCCTACGTGCAGATAAACTTAAAGTAGGTTTTTGTTTTTTAAGGAACACAGAGGCCAGAGAGCACCATGAGCGTGTGTACCGTCGCAAGCCTGAAGTTTTGGTAGTATTTGGGCGCAAATTTGATGATTTTAGTCATAAAATTTACCAACAAATATCTCCAAACTGACCAACCCCCGCTGGGCGCTGGCTCTTCCTTCAAGATGGAGACCGTTGACTCCTGAGGAAATCAATACCTGGGCGTTGGCTGCTGCGCTGTGGTACTGCGTTCATGCTCTGTAGATAGGTCGTTGCCTCTTCCGCCTGTATATTATAGTATAGTGCCCTACTTGGTTCAGACACTACCAAACAATGAATAATACTTTTCTTTTTTTAAATTTATTTCTTCTTTTTGAGTTTTTAATATCTTACTTTTTTCGGTTTTCGGGTCGCCCGTAGGTAGATCCGGAGTCTTCTTGAGTTCCGTGGAACTCTCCTCGTCGTCTTGGATTCTTGTCTCTTCTTTTTTTTCTCTCTCTTGAATTCCGTAGAGTTCTTATCTTTGTCAAAAATTATTTCCGTGGAAATCTTCCTTTTTGTATTCCGTAGAATGCACAGTTCCTTTTTGTATTCTTGAATTCCCTAGGATTCTTTTTGCTTCCCAAGTTCGTTTCACGATGATCGGACTTTTATGTGATATCCCCCTTTTGTCAATTCCGTAGAATACGAGGATTCAAAAAGCCGATCCAGGCAGGATCGCCAAAAATGTTATGGGTTCAGGAATTAATAATTTCAATACTTCAATTAAACTTTAGTTTTATTTAAGGATTACAATAAACATCGTGACTGGTCAGACGAGACGAGACTCAGAGACTGACTCCCTAACTGCAAGATCGACCCGAAGGGGGTGGTAGGGTATCGATTAGGGCTTCCAGAACCTTCTACTAGTCATACAAGCTGCAACGTGGTACATTGTATTGATTATTCAAAATATATATATATATAAAGATTATATAGGGCAGGGTACATAACACCAGGGGTGCTATTCTTGAGTTCACTCGAATTTTTTTCGCATGCGAAAATTTTCGAGGGGTAGTTTCGTATACGAAAAATTGTCGAGTGCGGTTGGTATCCTTGAACGCCACTCGAAGATCTTTCGAAGGCGAAGTCGTATACGAAGTGTAGTGCTACGTTGCCGATATGTCAAAGTAGTGAATCAGCCAATCAAATGCTGAGTAGAGAAGTAAGCGTGAAACATAATTATATCATTTTGCCGCGCATTCTAAAGTTCAAGGCATTTAAACATTTTCAGTTATTTTTAGTGGTGATCGCACATGTGAAATCAGCAGCTTTTGTTTTCACCCTGGCGAAAGTGTCAGATAGGAATTCCTTCCGAACCAATCCGAAGTCATCCGAATCATTCCAGAATCTGTATCCGAACCAATCTGAGTTAATTCGAACCAAGCCGAAAAAATGTCTACATTTCGTTCGATCCAAATCGGTCAAAAATTAATCCGACTCAATCCGAATAAATCCGAACCAAATTTTCAATCCGAATGAATCCGAACTCGGATTGACCTAAAACGATTATCTTCCCGAATGAATCCAATTCAATCCGAACTCGGATTCATTCGGATTGGAAATTCAGTGGATATAAATCCGAGTGCGGATTGATTCAGATTCATTTGTATTGAAACTTTAGTTCGTTTTGGAGTTCGGATTGAACCGAATTGAGTCGGATTAATTTTTAAGCGATTTGAGTCGAACGAAATGTAGAAATTTTTTCGGATTGTTTCGAATACAAATTCCGGAATGATTCGGATTGGTTCAGAAGGAATTCCTATCCGATACTTTTGCCAGGACATGACATATTTATCATATTTATACAAATATTTATACCGGGACTCAAAAGTATCATCACGTTTATGAATTCCCATTCTATTATATGCATGTCTTGCTGCATCATCTAACAGCTCAATAACGTTTACGTTAATTATGTCTCGTAACGTCATGATTACATGACAGTAGAATTCTATAAGTTTTATTAGGTTATGTTATTCCTCATATCTTCCTCCACCTGCCACCATGATGCTTCCCACTTTCACAGATTTTACTACTTTCGCATACGACTTTCAGTTTCGAATGCCTCTAACCCACTCGTTGCAAAGTATTCGAAAATTTTCGTATACGAAACCGAACGAACGACTCGAGAATACCGATTTCATACTACTCGACTATTTTCGTATACGAAAAACCGTCTAGTGAACTCAAGAATAGTACCCCAGATACTTCGATATAATTAAAATGTATTTGATATGAACTTAAAAATATTTACTATTGAAATAGTTTAGTTTAGGCAACACGTCTTTTACTTTAATTTTTTTTAACTTTTTCATAACGAAAACTAATACTACCAACTTACAATTTGTTATGATGAAAATTTTTACAATTAACTGATTGAATATTTCTAAATTTTTTAAATTAAAAAAATGAAAATTTCCATTAAAGATTTTCACGCCCATATCTCTAATGATGACTGTTTACAGTTTAAAAGGACCCCAGCCTCCACGGCATTGTATAATAACAAAAGGAAAGGCGGTGCAGGCGGTGAAAGAGTTTGTGTACCTGGGCTTCTTGTTTCGGAGGAATGGCGGAGTGGATGGTCACATAAAAGAGAGAGTGAGAAGGGCAAATGTTGTGATGAGGCAGGTGTGGGGGTTGGGAAAGAAGTTATTCGCAGATGATTTTGGACGGAGAATGAAATTGTTTGACTCACTAGTGATGAGTGTGCTATTGTATGGAGTAGAGGTGTGGGGGTGGAAGGAAAGCGAAGAGGTAAATAGGATACAGGAGAGGTATGTAAAGTGGACACTGGGGTTGGCAAGGAACACGCCTAATTATATTGTCAGGAGGGAGACGGGGAGAACGAGTGTAGGGATTCTAGCGGGGAGTCGAGCGTGTAAATATGAGGAGAAATTTTTGGAAGAGGGGGGAAGTAAGCTGGTTAGGGAGTGTTGGTGGGAGAAGGAGAACAGGAGAGGGGGTGGGAAGATGGAGGTTGAAAGAGAAAGGTATTTTAGAACGAATGGACTGCATATTGATGAATTGAGAAGGATGCATGAGGAAGGAAGGAAGGTATATGAGTTGGTTAAGAAAAACAGCATGGAGAGAGAGAAGACAGCAGGGGAAGAGAGAATAAGAGAGACAAGGTTTAATGGGAACTACGTGTGGATTATGCCAAGGGCGAGAGCGCAATATTTGTGTGAGAAAGGAGAGAAAGGAAGTCAGGAGCTTATAGCGAGGATGAGATGTGGGTGCATGGAGGGTTTCAATAGGTTTTGGCTCGATAGGGAAAAGAGGATGTGTGAACTATGTGGGAAGGGGGAGGCAAGAGTGGAGCACTGGTTGCAGGAGTGCGTAGAGGTGGAAAGGAGTGAGATAAGCATGGAGGTATTGATGCATGAAAGGGGGGACAAAAGGGCAGTAGCATGGGTGATGGGAGTTTTGGGTAAGATGGAGAAGAAGAGAAGGAAGGAGGAAGAGGAATGGGAAGGAAAGATTGTAAATAGAGGAGGAAGTAAATATAAGTAAATGTAAATATTGTAAATAGTAGATAAGTATTAGGTAATAGCCGCGGAGGCAAAGTTTGGTAATGCGAGACAAAGCAAGAAAGTAGGGACATGCGAGGGAGGCGAGGCGAATCGAAGAAGGCAATGCGATAAGAGCGAGCGGCGTTAGAGATAAGGTGTGGAAGGATGTTAGTTTTAAGGGTTAGTTTTAAGAAAATTCTGTAAAAAAATGGATGTGTAAGCAAGTCAATTTTTTAAGGCCAGCAGGCTAAAGAATAAACGTTTATCTTATCTTACCAGTGCTGAAGACCAAAATTTTCTCGGAAATATTGAGACAATACTGTTTGAAATACCTCTTGTATTTCAAAATATTTTGACATAATATTTCTACCCGCCGTTATTTCACGATTAGTCGTTTACCTTTAAATATTTCCTGACCTAAAGAAGTAGAGAAAGGGAAATTTTAGATAAATAAACCAAAAATGACAAATTCCATCAAAAAATGGTTAAAGAAATTTTTTAAGCACATTTTAAAAGCTGCTATTCAACCATACAACTTTTTTCCATATCTCACGCGGTTTTTCCGAAAATTTGCACTTTATTTTTTTATAGCATTTTTGATACATAAAACCGAAAACGACAAATCCTAACAAAAAATGCTCGGAAGAAATTTTGCAGGATTTTTTGCATATTATTTTCGAGAAATAAAACCCAAACATCAAGTCTTATCAAAAAATTGTTGAGGGAGAACTTGTAGATATTTTAAAAAGCTTCAATTCTTCTTTTAAATGTTCTTCATGTATCTGTCGTTGGTTAACATAGCCGCTCTTTCTTTTAGAATACAAAAAAGTGTGCCAAAGCTCGACGATTTGATCCGTTCATTTTTTCGAGAGTTATCATGTTTACGGACATACAGACATACAGACAGACGCCATTGCCAAAACTTGATTTTCGGCTTCAGGGGGTCTCAAAACGTGGAGATCCGTTCAAAAACTGAGGTGTGAAATTTCGCCCTATTGTAATACTTTCTCAATCATAAATGATTAGAATGTAAAAATGATTACATATTTTAATGAGTGAAGACTTATTTTATGCATTAGAATTGTAATTCTAATTAAAGTTTTTAATTTTTTAATATAAAAATTATTCCAATTGGAACGTTTTCTATTAAAAATTATGACTTCTAATTTAAAATAAAATTTCCTAATTTTGAAGGTTTCAATTAAAAATCATTTAACATTAAAGGCTTTTTATTAGAAATTATATAATCTTTATCGGTTATATTCGATTTTGTTTAACTTCGCAAGCGTTCCTCATTTAAAAGATCAATTTAATAAATTCTGAAATTATTAGATTTTTATCGTTGCAAAATAATAGCAATGCTTTTATTTATTACCCTGCAACCATTTTCAATTTCATTTTCATTCTGAACCCTGAAAATGTATACATTTGCCAAGAAAAAAAGTTTTGAATGTAAGTGCAAATTTAGTATAAGTTTCTGAGTTTAATTTTTACATAGAATTGATTGGTGCAGTTTACTTCTAACCTAGGATGAATATTGATTAATTTGTTTCAAATTATTTAATAAAAAATTGCTGTAAGAAAATGAAAATTTAATACATGTTTCTTTATCCATTTTAAAGAAACATTTATATCATCTTTACTTAATACACCGGAATGTGAAATATCAATTGGAAAAATAAATATTTACCTAATTAAAAAATTAGCATTAAAATTAATTATTGTGGCAAACCTTTGATATGGTCACTAATTTATTTTCTGTACAAATAAAATGAGGATTGGAAATTCAAAATATTATCATTTTACATTAATTTGTTATTTTGTAAATCATGTCAGAATCCCTGCTTCTGCTTTGCCGATGTTTTGTACGATTGTACCTACAGAGAAAGAGTGGAGGAAGGTAGTACGAAGGGGGCAGTAGCTACGCACCGCACGAAAGTAGTTGCTATATATATATTGTTCCCCCACTCCGCCGCCACGTGCCGCATCTAGGTGTATAATATCTTTGTCCGAATACTGTATACATATACGTATATGAACAAAAACATAACCCTTATGGTGCTTTCACACCTCTGCCTGCCTGCCTGGGGCAGTTAGGATCCCTAATAGCACGGAACGTTCTGTCATTTTTGAGTTTTGAGTACCGCATATACTACACTATAATATCATATCCGTATCACAAAGTGACATCGATTTTGACCTACACTTACGGTTCACGCGATATTTATTGATAATAATAACAATAACGTTAATTTATGTTTGGAACACTCCCAAGCGGCGGACATTTTACACGTTCTGGAACGTTCCGAAAGTTCTCGCGGAACGTCCCAGGAACGTTCCGTGCTATTATGGTGACTCCACACAAAGCCCACCCAGATAGCAAAGTGCGCGCACGGTGCGACGCACGTGCATCGCACCACGTGCGCATTTTCTCGCACGACGTGCCCGCAGGCGATGACACAGCTGCGTCCTCATATGCGTGACAGGTGTGTCGCACGTCGTGAGGGTCGCACGTTATGCGTGCCGGTGCGGGTATGGTGCGTGCACAAATTTAGGATTTTTAGAGGGTACAGAAAATATTTGCATTGATATTTTTAAATAAAGAGCAGGTAATTTATCATGAACGTATTTTTCATTATAGGTGGAAGGAATATTTATACATTTTAGTTGCGCATTAGCAATTCAGTTTCCGCATGTTTGTATAAACAATAATAAATATTTTTTGCTGCAGCTACAAGATACAGGCACATAAAAATGACAGAAAACATAAAGACGTAGGTAAAAAGTATATTTTTCGTTTAAATAATAAAAAAAAAATTATGACCTAAAACAAAAATTACCTTTTTTTAATTATTTAAACCAAAAATAAACTGTTTGTAACCGTTTTTACGTCTCTTATTAAAGGTTCAGCAAAGGATATTCATTATTTTGGACACAAGCATGCTAATATTTTTTGTTTGAATAATAATAAAGAAAAAACAAGATTGAACAGAAATTAACCATACTTGTCAAAATGTGTAAGTCCTGACACGTACGCCACTGCTTATTATATTATCGAAATTGTCTTACACGTGTAAAAAAACCGGTAACGCTGAAAAGGAGAATAAAACAACATATTAATAAACACGCGCACGATTCGACACAACTCGAGAGGAACGGGGGGCCGCAGAGTCACTACACATAAAAATCAATCGCAATAATAAAATTTGTGATCGAGAACCGCCACGTTTTCTCGCTGAAAACTCGCAAAACGAAACCGTGCGAAACCGACAACGGAAGTCGACAACAGCTGTTACGGCGCGTCGGGCGATTACCGTTCGAATGACGCGACGGGGTCTGCGCCGTATATTATTCAGCTAATGCGCGCAGTTTTTAAATATAGCTCCTCTCGTTTCTACTTCAAAATAATGAAAAATGAATACAATACGATTGAAAATTAAAGATGCATTTTTTAAATTTCTGAACAAATTTTTTAAACATTGGTTTTAAATTACATTTTAAACTCAATTTAATGTTAAACGTAAAATTAAAAGCACAAATTGAAGTTATAAACATAAATAAATATGTAAAGTAGAAATTATACCAAAAATTTCATTTTTTTATTTACCTAATTTCAAATTTAAATTTACAAAAGGCTAATTGAAATTATTTTTTTATAGTCGATTAAAGTTGGAAATTATAGTTTTAAAATAAATAAAATGCATATTGTACGTTGAAACTATACAACCATGCATTCAATAATTCCTACTAATTTCCTAACTTATTCTTATTATAAAATCGGGAATGTTTTAATTTTTGTAAATAAACAATTTTTACAATATCAATTAATTCAATCTTTAATTATAATAATTATCAATATTTAAAAAAAATTGTATTACAATAATAATAGCTTACTACCCTGGCGGACCGAACGAACGGAGCGGTTACGCTACAGCGTATCCTCCCAGTATCCACATCGTCTCCTCTCCGTATCATGCAAGAAAAACTCATTAAAAAAGGAAGATGAACGTTTCACTTGTTGAAATTCGGATTCTACGTGAAATTTTGAGTTAAAAGGTCACAGAGTAATCGCAATAGTTTTTCTTGCAACATTAAAAACTTAAAAAAAATATAATACTTATCGATAACGTGGGCTGAAGGCGACTTCAAACGCATCGTCGACGGATAACGCCTATTAACTGCTACTGAACGACGATGCGTTTGAAGTCGCCTTCAGCCCACGTTATCGATAAGTATTATATTTTTAAAAAGTTTTTAATGTTGCAAGAAAAACTATTGCGATTACTCTGTGACATTTTAACTCAAAATTTCACGTAGAATCTGAATTTCAACAAGTGAAATGTTCACCTTCCTTTTTAAATGAGTTTTTCTTGCATGATACGGAGAGGATACGATGTGGATACTATTAGGATACGCTGTAGCGTATCCGTTCCGTTCGTTCGGTCCGCCAGGGTATATTACTATTATCAAAAAATGTGCTTATTGCTTATATATCATGTATATATACATGATATACCCTCACAAAGTGCCACACACATTAGCCGCACATCGTGCCTATCAAAAAGTGCGTCGCATATGCCTCGCACGTAAGTGCCCCTCACAAAGTGCGACCCATATGCCTCGCACCCAGCACGCACCGCGTGCCCCGCACGTTTGCTATCTGGGCCATTCCTCTCCGCGCGTGCGTCTGCCTTGCGTTCTAAGTAGTACCAGCCTCCGGGTAGAGAAGTGAAAGTTGCTAGGGAGAAAATATGGCCGCCACAGATTGCTGGAGCACAGTTTTCACTTGAGAAGACATGTAGACATGAATTCATAAAGTTGACATGTCACACTGTTGATTCAGGTTAGGGGGGGGGGTATATTTAAATATTATCATTGTTAATTATTCAACACGGATATTATTGTTTTCAGAATTCGTTCAGACTGCAGATTTTTTTTTCTTTTCAACGGAAATGTCTGTAAAGAAGTTAGGGAACTCCTTCCCTTACCATATTTTATTAAAGAACGATAATTTTTCATTTTATAACATTTTTGTTGTGATTTTGTTTTTTATCAGAAAATCCATTGCTAATGACTCAGAAAGGACCGTATTTATTAGGAGACTTTGTCAGGTGACATCATTTGTTATTAATTTAATTAAATGAAGTAAAATTTACTTTCAACCATACAGATGAATTTTTAACTACAGTTACGATGAATATACAACTGAAATAGTTGCATTATCAGTTAAAATAATTGATTTTCAATTAAAAAAAAAAATCTTGAGAGCTAAGAAACGAATTTGTCTATAAAACAGTTGAATTTTTAACCCAAAAATATGCATTTTTCACCAAATAAAAATTTTCTGGGGAAATTTGAAACAAGGATTATTAATTTTCTACCAAAAAAGACGATTTTTTATACAAAAAAAGAAGAAAAATTAAACTTTCAACCAAAAAGATGAACCATTATTCCAAAAAAAGAATTTTCAACTAAGTACTTCAATTTTCAATTACGAAACTACAATTTTCAACTAACCAGTTAAACTTTCACGAAAAAGACGAATTTTCAACTACAGTTACGATGATTCTACGACTCAAATAGATACATAATCAGTTAAAATAATTGATTTTCAATTTTTAAAAAACTTAAAAGCTAAAAAACGAATTGCATTTTTCACCAAATAAGAATTTTCTGAGGAAATTTGAAACAAAGAATATTACTTTTCTACGACAAAGACGAATTTTTATGACAAAATAGAAAAAATTTTCCACTTAAGGTGGAAAAATTAAACTTTCGGTTGTAAAAAATTAATTTTCAATGAATGAAGAAACGACTTTTGAACAAAGTAGTTTAATTTTCAAACAAAAAGATGAACCATTATTTCAAAAAAAAAAGAATTTTTAACAACGTACTTCAATTTTCAATTACGTAACTACAATTTTCAACAAAACAATGAAACTTTAAAGCAAACAGATGAATTTCCAACTACAGTTACGATGAATCTAAAACTGAAATAATTACATAAGCAGTTAAAATAATTGTTTTCCAATTTTTAAAAACGCGTTTCCAACCTAACAAGATATAATTAAACAAAATTAAACAAAACTAACAAGACAGATTTATTCTTAAGCCAAAAAGAGAAATTTTCAACAAAATTATTCAATTTTCAACCAAGCAATATTTCAGCTTAATTTTCATCGTCAGGAGTGAGGAACTAAAGATGAAAGAAATAGAAATATGTCAAATAAATTACTAACAAGAATTTCAACTTTTTTTTTCACTGGCTATTAATATATTTGGCCTGCAAATTAATTCGTTCCCTGTAATATCATGTATTGTAACTCTTGGTCGTACTTGAATTTTTTCCCGTCAACACAATGTAATAAGAAACTCTTCGGTTTTAATAATCTAGTTCTAACCCGACTCGACACGAAGGCCCCCGAATGTTTTCGAGTTCGCGATCTCGCATCCCCCACCACCATCGTTGCGCGCCGTGCCGCGTCGTGCGCGAGCCAGATCGCATCGGCTCCCTTCACCCCGACCCCCATAACGAGTGTGTGTAAGAAAGAAGCGGAGATCTTCGCAATGCTGTTTGAATATGATCTTGATATTCTGTGTGTCACTGAAACGTGGCTTTCCTCTGATATTGTCTGGGAGTTTCCTGGTTACATCATGCACAGATGCGACCGCCCTCAGGGCAGGGGTGGTGGTTCTGCTATTTTAATTAGGAAATACCTCCTTTTTAGTTCTTTAGATCTTCGTGGCGATTGGCTCAGTGAAATTGATGCGGTGGGAGTCGTGGTTTCCACCTCCTTTGGATCTGTAGCCATTTTTTCAGTTTTCTCTTCTCCACTTGTCACTCTATGTTATGACTCTTGGTGTGATCTTATTGGTTGTGCTGACGGCTGTGATGCCATCCTTTTATGCGGAGATTTTAAATCCCACTCCCCCGTATGGGGTTCTGAGTGGAAAAATGCAAACGGCAGAGAGTTGTGCTGTGCGGTCCCGGATCGGGAGTTGATTCCTTTGAACGACTCTTGTCAGACATTCCTTCCCTTGCCTGGTAGGACTGGCGCGAACTTGGATTTGATTTTTATCTCGACTGCTCTTGCTCACTTGTCATCGGTCTCGGTCTCCGAGGATATTTTCTCTTCGGATCATTTCCCTGTTGTGGGTATCTTGGATGTGAATCCCTCCACATCCTGTTCTTCTTCCAATCGCTTTAACGTCAAGAACCTCGATTGATCTCTCTTTCGGAAAGGTACAGAGGATCTCATCCCGGATTTGGTTCTAGCCTTGGAGGAGGGAGTAAATCCTGCGACTGTTTATGATCAGTTCGTGAACTCAGTCTTTCGTATTTTGATTGATTGTGGGGCCTATCGTTCCAATTCCCGCAGAGGTAGACGTAAGACCCAGCCGCTCTGGTGGAATAATTACTGTAATGAGGCGTTGGCTAGAAGACGTGATGCCTTAAAGAGTTACTTGGCTAATCAGTCCAGAGAGGGTGTTCTGGAGGCAAGGCAGGTTGCCAATGAAGTCAAAAAATTCCTCCTTAATCAGAAGTACTCTTCCTTTTGTCAGTTCTGTGACTCTCTCAACCCTTCGAGTGGCTTCAGTCGCATCTGGCGGACTGTGCGCTCGTTGGCCTCTCGTTGTAGTTCTAAAAACACTGGGGTTGTCACTGATCCCAACTCGGCTGAGCTTAGGGAGCTGCAGGAGGCTCTTGTGTCCCCACATATTGCTCCTGTCGTGGTTCCCCCGTCCTTGAAGGTTGATGAGAGTGACCCTATGAACCGACCGATCTCGGAGGTAGAGTTCAGGACGGCTCTGAACTCCTGCAAGGTTCGTACGTCCCCTGGTCTGGACGGGATCACATACGAGGTCATCAGGGGACTCTCTGACCCGGTTCTTAATTTCATTCTTTCTCTCTTTAACAGAATGTATGCTCTGTCTATCTTTCCAGAGGCCTGGGGTGACTCATTTGTCATCTTTATCCCCAAGCCTGCTGGTAACGGGTTTCGTCCAATCTCCTTGACGTCTTCTATGTGCAAGTTGTTTGAGAGAATGGTTCAGCGTAGGTTGGAGTTTAGAGCGGAGAAGGAGGAATGGATCCCGAGATTCCAGTATGGGTTTAGGAGGGGTAGATCTGCTCTGGATTGTGTCGCGACGGTTACCACTGAGATCATGAGGGGACTGGGTGAAGGTGAGGCTACCTTGGGCCTTGCGATTGATATCAAGGGCGCATTTAATGCAGTCCTCCCCGGGCTGTTGATCCAGAATTTAGAGGATCTTTGCGTGGCGGCAAGAGTGACTAATTTTATATCATTTTTTATTTCTAGGAGAAGATTATTCTTCTCTGAGCAAGGTGCTCCCCGGGAGTGTAGTGTTGGTGTCCCTCAGGGAGGAGTCCTGTCACCCATCTTGTTTAATCTTGATCTGCGTAGGCTTGGTGATTATTTGCCTGTTCGAGTGAGGGCCAGTCAGTACGCTGATGACCTGCTCCTAATTGTAAAATGCAGGGATATCATGAAGGCTCTGGCTCTTCTGAAGGAAGCTATTGAAGCTTTAATCCCATGACTTGATGGGTTGGGCCTCTCCATCTCTTCCCCGAAGTCCCAGTTATGTGTTTTCACTAGATCTCGGGTGGTTCTGGAGGAGATCTTCCTGCAGGTTGATGGTCACTTGATTGTTTGTCAGTCGACCATGATGTACTTGGGGATTCTGCTGGACATGCGCCTGTCCTGGGTTCCTTACATTAAATATGTCGCAGGGAACGCCTTGAGAGCCATTAGCGTTTTGGGAGTTATTGCTAGAGTCTCCTGGGGTGCTGATCCTGCGATTTTGAGTACTGTATATAGGAATTTGGTTAGGGCCTGTCTCGATTGGGGTGCTCCCCTCTTTGCTTTGCGAGTGTTTCAGCCTTGAGCATTCTTGACCGTGTTCAGTTCCAGGCGCTCAGAGTTCTTTTGGGCTGTATGAGCTCTACTCCCATCTCTGTTCTCCTGGCTGAGGCGAATGAGGCCCCTCTTGCTCTGAGAAGGTCTTACCTCTCTGATCGTTTTCTGCTGAGAAATTTCAGTTGGAGGAATAATCCATTGATTCCGAAACTTCAGTTAGTTGCTAAAAAATGCAATAAGGACGAGAGGAGACTCAGGAGGTGCTGATGAGTTGTGGTAGATCTCTCAGACCTGCCTACTTCGATGATGCCTGGGAGGAGCTCCTTCAAAAGGTTGAGATTGACTGTGTCTCGGGTGGGCTCATCAGGGCTTCTGTCGATCCGCAAGAAGCGTTCGACAGGCTGGTCTCTGCGTCCTATCCGGACTCAGTGCGAATATTTACTGATGGCTCTGTGGATCCCGGCTCAGATCGGGTTGGCTCTGCCTTTTGTATTCCTGATATGGACTACAGTTTTGGGCTTCCCTTGCAGGAGAGCTCTTCTATCAAGTCTGCAGAGCTCTATGCGATTTTCTCTGCAATGAAATATATTCCGAACATGAATATTTCTCCTTGTGTAATTTTTTCGGACTCTCTGTCGGCGATTAATTGCATCGAGAACCGCTTTTCGGACCCCCAGGGGCCAACCCTGGCCCGTAAGATCGGGAATTTACTTTTCAGGGCGTTTTCTCGCGGTTTCACGGTTGGTTTATTCTGGATTCCGGATCATGTCGGCATCGTCGGTAATGAGCGCGCTGACGGTTTCTGTAAGGCAGCGTCCTCTCTGAATTTCAGAATTAGGTCCGGCTTGCATGTAGCCGATATCTTAGGGCTAATAAAGGGTGATTTCGAATTCTGGAAGAGTTGGCTGTGGCCTTATTGTGAGAAGCTTGATAATCATAGGAAATACTTTAAGCGGGTTGCATTCAAGACTAGAAGACCATGGTTTGTGGGCTTTTGTTTTCCTAGGCGTTTTCTCAACTTGGTGACTAGACTCAGATCTTTCCATATATGCACGGGCTCTCGTTTTCGAAGGATGGGTTGGAATCTCCCTGCTGACTGCGATTGCGGGGCTGAACTGAGAGACTTGCCCCACCTCTTTTTTGAGGTCGAAAGTTCCCGGGTTGATCGAAAGTTCCCGGGTATATCCCCTGAACAGGTTGAAATTAATGATCTCCTGTTTGAACCGAATAGCGAAGTAATAAGCGAGTTGGGTGGGTTCTTTAGTAAGGGTATTGTTATTCTGTAACTTCTCTGAAGGATTTTTCTCGTGAAATTTTTTCGCTTTATACTTTCCTTCCCGCATATACCTTCCCCTCCTGATATGTATACCTTCCGCTCCCTGGCGTGTATACCTTCCCCTCCCTGGTGTGCTACGTCTTGGTGTGTCTGCTTACTGTCTCTCGCCTCTGTAAAGAACCAGTGGCATGTGCTATGTAGTGGCCTGAACATTCAGTGGCAACTTGATTTTGATTGGATTTTTAAAATAACTTTTCTACCTGTGTGCTAGTTCTGGCCATTTGCTGTACAGCAAGAAGCCACAAACAAAAAGAAGAAGAATATGTGCTCGAGTGCGCTAAGACGCAGCCCCTCCCCTCTCCCCACCGTTAAATCGAGTCCCAGCGTGTCGGTCCCAGCACCTCCCCCCCCCCCCCCCCCAGTCCTCCAACCCCCGTAACACAAGTTGACACGGAAGTAGCCGACCGCACTCGAGTCCGCGATCTCGCATCCCCCACCACCATTGTTGCGCGCCGTGCCGCGTCGTGCGCGCACCACATCGCATCGTCTCCCCACCCCTTCCCCCGTCATGCTATTTCGCAACGCAACCCCACCCCCATGATCGTATCCGGTGTACATAAAGGGGGAGGGCTGGAGTCCTAGGGCCCCTGATACGATCAGGGCCCCTACGCTTCTCTTTTCCCTAATACTTTTCTGCTTGTCTATAAGCATAGTCTCTCAAATAGCAATTTAAACATAGTATTATTAGCATCCACGGATTTTTGCGATTCCAATGACACATTACTTGCCCGGGAAAGTTGAGAAATTGAAGGACTTTAATTCATCGATTACTTTGAAAATGATTTTTATTTTTAAATTCGTCACAAATCAAATTTTCAACCTTCATACACACATGACATGTACTTGTAGTCGGAAAAAGTTTATAAGGCCGTAATTAACAAATTGTTTGAATTAAGAGAAAATTTAAAAGAGATAACAGTTTTTCTTTGTGCCTGATTCAAGCAACGTGAATAAAAACATCAGATTCGGGATTTTGTTGATAAAAATTTTTATCAACAAAAGAACGATGATTTCACAGTGGTAACAGGGAGAAAGATTATGTGGAAGCTACCAGATAAATAATTTTTAAAAAATTCGAAAATCTTACCTTTAAAATCGCAGCTGAGACAGACCAAAGATTATGTTGCAATTAATTGTTTATAAGGCCATAATTAACAAATGATTGTAATTAAAAGAAGATCGAGAAAAGAAAAAGTTTTTGTTTTATATCTCATTTGAAAAACACGTTTAAAACAAAAGCTATATCAAATAGCTGCATTTGTTTATACAATTTGTTATTGACAAAGAAAGATTAAGATTTTTGGAGGTAAACAAAAGTATTTTTAATCAAGGTAATTTCCCCAAGATTTTTCACAAAAGTTATAGCATCGACCTTGTAAAATATACACAAAGTAATTTATTAACAAGTTCAAAAAATTGTATATGTAGTTGTTAAAAAATACCATTTTCTACACTTATATATTAACACAAGTTTTTGCTCCGTCGGAAAATTTTCTTTTTTCTAGTGGAGCATGTGTCCTGAAAAATGATTTACATTTTTTTGGAACCTTCTCGGTCCAATAGTTGTCGAGATATGCAGCCGCAAATATGTCAACTTGAGTGTTGAAGCACATTCAGAATTTGTTTCAGAATTTTCCTATTATCATTCCAATGTCAAACTATGCTCCAAACTTAACTGTCATTGAAACCTGATGAATTTCGTAGCTTTTCATGGGGTTTTTCGGTGTATCAGTGTAAGGCATAGAAAAAGTTGGGACATATTGGTTTCTGACTCATTAACGTACAACACTGTGATATTTAGTCTAGAAAGAGAAACGGAATTTATGGTTTGTTTTTCTTTACTTATTTTGTAGTGAAGGAAGCACAAGATCAATGGAGGAAGTTATGTATGCTTTTTACAGAGGAGCTGGAGAAAATGAAACTTTCCGTACAATCTGGTTCTGCCCGGCCAACAATCACATCTGAATGGGAGTATTATCCCACGATGATGTTTCTGGAACCTCATATTCTTCGCAGATCGTATGTATAATTTGTTCCTAATGACTGTCATAGACACAGTTAATATATCTGTCTCTTAAGAGAGTCACGCTTACTCGGCAAGGGATATGGCGCGATGGTATAACAATAATAACAATAATAATAAAAATACTTCGCACTTCAGGACTGTTAGCAATGACGGTTTCTGTGGGTTTCTGTTCGGAGAGGGATACCAACGAAATGGAAATGGAGTTCGAATACAACGAAGACGCAGATTCCGAATACGATGAAGGTATAAGTTAATCAACTTTTGAACGATTGTTATCAGAACATTACTTTTTTTGTTTACTGTAAAATATATACTGTCATATTGTGTGTAATGATAGTCATGAAACTTGTAATGATAGAAAAATAAATTTCAGAGGACTTAATACTCCTTCAATGAGCAGGACCAGCTGTGCAGAGAAATCTATTTTTCCTGCATTAGTTTGCCGAACGGAATATGTGCAGGATCAAGTGTGCCATGTCGACGAATTACAACATTTCCTTAATCAGACTGTTCACGCTGAAGAGGCTGCAATCTTATTGGAGGCGAAGAGACTGGATGATGCTGGTGCATCGTTGGATATGTTAAGAAAGCAGGCGGAAAACATGACTGAATTATTGATGGAAACAGGAGCATTGAAGGAATCATCGCTGGGAGCAGTGCCAAGGAGTGACGAGCAATTTCTTCAAGAAAGAGAAATTGACGAATAGGAAACTATTTTACTGAATGCCTTTGAGGAGGTGTCACCAAGTTCCGATTTTAGACCCGTTTTCAAGTAAGAGCGTTACAAACAATTGAATTTGCACTCAAATGGACATATTTGCGGCTGCATATTTCGACAAGTATTGGATCGAATAGTTTCCAAAGAAATTTAAATAATTTTTCAGGACACATGCTCCACGAGAAAAAAGAAAATTTTCCGACGGAGCAAAAACTTGTGTTAATATATAAGTGTAAAAAATGGTCTTTTTTAACAACAACGTGTACAATTTTTTGAACTTGCTAATGAAAGACTTTGTGCACATTTTACAATGTCGATGCTATAACTTTTGTAAAAAATCTTGAGCAAATTACTATTATTTTCTCTATAAACTCGCCTCCAACATATTCAATAAACTTCAATTATTCAATGTCTTAAGTCCTAAAATTAGTGAGAAACTACGGTTACCATCCCTAAAAAAAAAAAAAAAAAAAAGGTCATCAAGACAAAAATGTACCAGATATCCTTGACTGAAGTATGGGAAATGGTATAATCAGTTTATTATTATTATAATTATTGTTATTTAAGAATTTAATGATCTATTTCATAATATAATTATAATTCTGCATTATTAAACTTATAAATTATTGTATTTATGAATAAATACATGTACACCGAAGCACTGTACAGGTGTACAAAGTAATCAATCGCTAATATTTAGCTTTGCTACTAATTTTATGCAATATATTTGCGTTTTCCGGTTTAAGTAAATATTCGTAAAATTGTTTACAATTCAATTCGTTAAAATTGAATTTAATTAACACAAGGTCTCGCACAGTTTTTACCGAAAGTCGGTTCCGTTCATCAGGCCATTGAGATTTAACCAATGAAAAAATTCTCTCACAATTGGCGTTATGTCCGGGGATTGAGAAAAAAAATTCTACGATTTTTAGAATTTCAGAATAAGCACCGATATTGTTGTTTTTTTGCGAGAAAGAATTGGCAAATCTTGTCGTTACAACATTGATTGAAGAAACGGTTATCTTCTTTTTGTTTCTCCTCAATGAATCTTGCTAGATTCATTGTCTGATCAAAAAGTTTTGTGTCATCAAAAACAACTCCTTTTCCGTGCAAATACTCGACCGATTTCTCGATGCAGTCGTGGGTGAATGGTACGTTTCGTTGAAAATCGAGCCACTGGAAAACCTGAAAGACAGATTAAATATTTGCAATGTATATTTCACGGAAAACAACATTTCTTTCGATAAACATCAGATCAAATACCCTAAATTCAGAGAGAGAAGCTGTCCATTGTTGCAGATATTCTTCCGTTTCCGTATAAACTGTCATGACCTGTTGGACAAAATCGTCGCATTCTCTCTCCTTGCCTTCAGCTCGCAATTTCGATAGATTTGACTTTATCTTGAGTGGTATAAACTTCGTATTGATCCTGTCTCTTAAAGCTTGAGACACAACTTCGACAATGTTCAAAATTTCTATTATACTGTTGTTCTTTTTTTCCAACTTTTTTACGTTATCGTGGAAGACTGACATCAGGGAATGAACAAAAACAAGAAAGCTTTTACCTAATTCATGCTCATAAAATTTCTGTAGAAAAATCGGGGGTTTTTCTTGAGATGCGAAATAGGACTTCAGGGCAGGGTACATTTGCAGAAGACGATGCACCACTGGCATCAAACTTAACCAACGTGTCTTGCTATGATATAAAAGTTCTTGAAAAGAAATGTCTACAAAATCGCAGAATTCTTTCAAGTCCTCTGTGCGGACAGTATATATAGAAAAATATTGGTAAGTTTTGAAGGCTAGAGTGTCCACATCGAACAATTCAAATCGGCTGAGCCCGTGCTGAGCGCTGTTATGGAGAATGTGTGCATTACATCCAATTCCCAGAACGTTAGAATTAATGTTCTGCTTCAAGAGGGCATGAATGTTATTTTTTCCTCCGCGTCTAAGACCCCCGAAATTTGAATTTGTGTTGTCAGCTGCAAATGCCGTCAATTTTTCTTTTATTCCGTGCTTAGCGAGAACAGTTTCAAGACAGGCCGCGATGGTAACCGCTTTCTCATCCTTCGTTTCTTGCAAATCAAGCATTTTAACTTGAATTCCGTTTTTTTCGTGATCGAAATATTGAGCGACTATAGGGAATAATTTTTCATGGCCATGATTACTGCCGTCCGTACTGATGCCAACGAAACTCGCTTTTTGTAGATCCTGGTGAACTATGTCTTGCACGTGCGACGATAAGACATTGCAAATTATTGCTTCAACCTTAGTTCTGGAACATGATATTTTTGTAGCTATTTGGGAATCTGGGAAAATTTCTCGTAACAAACTGGCAGTGCAATCTTGAGAAAGAAAACTGAAATGGTGCTTCACGACGTGGAATGCAAGGGCTCCTTCGGCGGCACATATTTTGTTGTCCAATGGAGTAAATTTTGGAATTACAAAATCAACTATCGATTTTGACGTGGACGCTGTCTGTACGGCTTTACGGTGCTTTACACTATTGATGTGATTATCTAAATCTTTGGACCCTGTAAAAAATGTATCCGTTTTGCAATTCCTACAATTTTCAAACTCTTTCAAAATTCACTCAAACATCACTAACAATATCCACAGATTTGGGCAAAACTGAAAACTGATAAACTTCCTTCTCCAAATTTTCCTATTCAAGACGACTATTTTTAAAAATACTACCAGTAAATACAAACGTGCCCGAAAATAACATTAAAATATAGAAAAATGTAATGATATTCTGTGATTTATAGTTTGGGAACAATTTTATGTGAAAAAGTGATCATGCAAATTTAATTTTTGGAGGCAATTATCGTTAGTTATCATTATGAAAAATTGAAAATGAAAATTGAAATGAAAATAAAATGCTGGAAAATTTTGGAAAATAAAAATTCTTAATCCGAGAAATATGCAGAAAATTTTTCCTTTGCAGAAAAGTGATTGAAAATTGTTATAAATGTACCATTTTTAATGGCATTTTTAGAAGAGGGTAAAAATTGCATATTTACTCCAAGTTCAAATAGTACGGCATTCAATCCATTCAATTGAAAAAAAATGAGAAAGAGTCAAAGAATGAGGATGCAGGTTATGCAGGTACAAACCACCATTAGAAATAGATATACTTGCAGAGCACAAATTGCAATATGCTCGCGTTGAATCTTCTACTTTACTAAAACAGGGGAACTTCTTCGCAAGCTCGTTGTTAAACATACATTTTCTTTTAGGCATGATGAATTCGTAATTTGTTTATTGATGTCTAAAAAAGCACGAAGTGTCAAGAAAACAACACAAATGAAATTGACAGCTGCCATAGACTATGTAACATGCACACAGCATACTATCACGCTCGTTAATGCCGCCACAAAAAACTATATACTATACACTAGCGCTTTTCGCGCACAATTAACATACTAAATTCACAATTTGAATAGCGCGCGCATTTCTATAAAGTCGCGTTCAGTATTATGCTGAAACATGCAACTGCGATTGTAGAAAAATAAAAATATAAAATATTTGCTGTCAAAAATCTTGGTTTCGTAAAAAACCAGGACATTTTGCCTATTTTCAAGAAAAAACCAGGACACCAGGACAGACCTCGAAAAAAGAGGACATGTCCCGAAAAACCAGGACGGATGGTAACCCTAGAGAAACTGTTTTTTTTACTGAATTGCATAAAAACTCGTGAAGATTTAAAAAGTGATTATAATTCTGAAAAGCGGCGACCGCTAATTTTGAATTTTAGTATCGATTTATTTGCTTTTTAGTGAAAGCTCATTACCTGAGTATCCATTTGCCAAAGCAGTCATATACGCTTTTTCGCTGTTTTCAAGAAAATCTACTTTGAAATATTCGCCACTGGCGAAAAACACTTAACGCGGCGGCTTCATAGCCGGAAGACCAGTTTTATACTTCTATTTTTAAATATAATTGGTAAAATTAATGAAAAAAGTTAAAAACATTCATAGAAAGAAATTTTTTTCGAAAATTATTATATTATAAACACTTTGAAGAAATGAAAAATAAATAAAAAGTACAGGCTGCTAGAATCGAACACGCAACCTTCCGACTATACAGCCGAAGCGCTAAAGTGCTTGCGAATTTTATGCGATAACGTTTTTCTCAAGTTATATGTAATGTCTAAATTAAGATATTTGATATATCATGAAAAAGTTCCAGAGTTATGAGGTCTTTTGTAAATGTTCTGTGAAAATCCACTTATGTTAAAAGAAAAAATATTTTCACCGATTATGGCTGCATTTCATGTCAGAATCACCACAAGAAAGTTTCATCCCTCTTAATGATGTGGAACCCACCCAAAATGGAGCACTAATGTTACAAACTTTTGGGAAAAATACACGAATTTCAAGAGTCGCAATATTTTTATTGCTTATGACAGCATTTTATGTCTGAGGCACAAGAATGAAGTTGTATTCCTGCAAGGCACTTAAAAAATATTACACTTCAAAACACTTCAATAAAACATTTTTTCAATGGCACAGTTGTGGAAAAATCGTGAATGTTTTTCTTTTCTTAATCTTCATACATAATCGAGTAGCCCGTGACACTTCTGTATGCACTAAAAGTGCGACGCAGTAACAAAAATTTGCGGCTGCATATCTCGACAACTATTGTACCGAAAAGGTTCCAAAGAAATGTAAATCATTTTTCAGGACACATGCTCCACTAGAAAAAAGAAAATTCTCCGACGGAGCAAAAACTTGTGTTAATATATAAGTGTAAAAAATGGTATTTTTTGTGTACATTTTACAAGGTCGATGCTATAACTTTTGTGAAATATCTTGGGGAAATTACCTTAATTAAAAATACTTTTGTTTCCCTGCAAAAATCTTAATATTTTTTTGTCAATAACAAATTTATAAACAAATGCAGCTGTTTGATATAGCTTTTGTTTTTAACGTGTTTTTAAAATGAGCCCAGCTGAAAATTCCTGTACAGGAACCTCGAAGGATCATGTACATGTTCCTGTACACGAATCTGCACACGAACCTGTACAGGTAATCTTGACGGTTCCTGTGCAGGAATTTGGCAAAGGAAACTGTACATGATCCTGCAAAGGAACCTGCACCGACAAAGGAACCTTTGAATGATCCTTTACAGGTCCCTATACAAAAACGTGTATAGGATCCTTTACAGAAAGCCGTTGAAGGAACCTTTGGAAGGATCCTGTACAAAAACACATATAGGGTCATTTACAGAAAGCCATTGCGAAAACTGATGTCACTTACAGCTGTAAACTTGCCTTCCTTTTATTCCCTTGAAGAACTAACTCACTATCGAGAGAGCCAAGCCACTAGCGAACCCTCGCAGATTAGTTCATATGCAGGTTCATGTATAGGATCCTGAACATGTTCCTGTACATGAGCCCACACCTCAATTGACTCTGTGAAGGAACCTGTACAGGACCATTCAAAGGTAAGCTTGTGTACAGGTTCCCTTGCAGGATCATATACAGTTTCCTTCGCCAAATTCCTGCACAGGAACCGTCAAGATGACCTGTACAGGTTCGTGTGCAGTTTCGTGTACAGGAACATGTGCAAGATCCTCCGAGGTTCCTGTACAGGGATTTTCAGCTGGGAGATATAAAACAAAAACTTTGTCTTTTCTCGATCTTCTTTTAATTACAATAATTTGTCAATTATGGCCTTATAAACAATTAATTGCAACATAATCTTTGGTCTGTCCCAGCTGCGATTTTACAGCTAAGATTTTCGAGTTTTTTTAAAAAACTATTTATCTGGTAGCTTCCTCATAATCTTTCTCCCTGTTACCACTTTGAAATCATCGTTCTTTTGTTAATATCAATTTTTATCAACAAAATCCCGAATCTGATGTTTTTATTCGCGTTGCCTGCATCAGGCACAAAAAAAACTGTTATCTCTTTTAAACTTTATCTTAATTCAAACAATTTGTTAATTACGGCCTTATAAACTCTTCCGATTACAAGTACATGTCATGTGTGTATGAAGGTTGAAAATTTGATTTGTGACGAATTTAAAAATAAAAATCATTTTTAAAGTAATCGATGAATTGAAGTCCTTCAATTTCTCAACTTTCGCGGGCAAGTAATGTGTCATTGGAATCGCAAAAATCCGTGGATGCTAATAATACTATGTTTAAATTGCTATTTGAGAGACTATGCTTATAGGCAAGCAGAAAAGTATTAGGGAAAAGAGAAGCGGAGGGGCCCTAGGACTCCAGCCCTCCCCCCCTTCTGTACACCGGATGCGATCATGGGGGTGGGGTTGCGTTGCGAAATAGCATGTCGGGGAAAGTGGTGAGGGGAGACGTTGCGATGTGGCGCGCGCACGATGCGGAATGGCGCGCAACAATGGTGGTGGGGGATGCGAGATCGCGGACTCGAGTGCGGTCGGCTACTTCCGTGTCAACTTGTCTTACGGGGGATTGGAGGGCTCGGAGGGGTGCTGTGCTTGTACCGACACGCTGGGACTCGATTTGATGGTCGGGGGCTGCGTCTCAGCGCACGCGAGCACAGTCGGGTGCTTTCGCGTAAACTCGGGTTATGGGGGTCGGGGTGAAGGGATACGATGCGATGTGGCGCGCGCACGACGCGACACAGCGTGAAACGATGGTGGTGGGGGATGCGAGATCGCGAACTCGAAGACATGCGGGTGTCTTCGTGTCGAGTCGGGTTAGAACTAGATTATTAAAACCGAAGAGTTTCCTAGTACATTGCGTTGACGGGAAAAAATTTAAGTACGACCAAGAGTTACAAGACATGATATTACAGGCAACGAATTAATTTGTAGGCCTGATATATTAATGGCCAGTGAAAAAGAAATGTTGAAATTCTTGTTAGTAATTTAATTGCCATATTTCTATTTCTTTCATCTTTATTTCCTCACTCCTGACGATGAAAATTAAGCTAAAATATTGCTTGGTTGAAAATTAAATAAGTTTGTTGAGAATTTCTCTTTTTGGCTTAAGAATAAATCTGTCTTAGTTGAAAATTCATCTTCTTGGTTGGAAACGCGTTTTTGAAAATTGGAAATCAATTATTTTAACTGCTTATGTAACTATTTCAGTTGTAGATTCATCGTAACTGTAGTTGAAAATTCATCTGTTCGTCTTTTTTCGTAGAAAAATAATATTCTTTGTTTCCAATTTCCCCCAAAAATTCTTATTTGGTGGAAAATGCATATTTTCGGGTTAAAAATTCAACTGTTTTACAGAGAAATTCGTTTTTTAGCTTTAAAGTTTTTTTAAAATTGAAAATCAATTATTTTAACTGATTATGTATCTATTTCAGTCGTTGATTCATCGTAACCGCAGTTAAAAATTCGTCTCTTTGGTTGAAAGTAAATTAAAATTATTAAGGTTAATTTAATTTACTTTAATAATTTTAATTTTTAGAAAGTAAATTAAAATTATTTTTAATTTATTTATTTATTAAAATTATTAACAAATGATGTGGCTTCCGTTTCCAGTACCGATCGTGAGCGAACGCTTTTGTTTCAAGTGTCAGTTTTTTGGCTTTGGTGAAGGGAATAAGCGTGTGTGGATGCAGAAAGGGCAGTGAGTGAGGAGATCAGGGGTAAAGGAAGAAGGGTGAGTGAAGGCAAAGGTGTAAAGGGTGAAAGAAAGTTGTGTGAAGTGAAAATTGAAGAGTGCGAATTTTTTTGAGTTTAGGAGCAGTAAAAATAGTTTCTAGGCAAGGGGGGCAAGAGGAAGGTGAGTGAAGAGCGGGAAACGTCGCAGATTAGTGGGTAAGGTAGGATGCCGACGTATCGAAGTTCAAAAACGGGTGCCAGAGGGCGACAGTCAATAGACGAGCGCATAGAACAGGCAGCCGAAATAACAGGTGACAATGATGAGAGCGCGGTTAGTGGGGAGAAGGGAGGAGATGACAGTAGTGGTGAGACGTTACAGACGCCAACCAGGGGGGGACGTCAGAGAGAAGGGATACAGGCACGAGACATAAACCCGGGAGACCCTCTAACCTACAGCGCCTTAACAGGCTTGGCAGCGCGGGTTCGAACAGAAGTTTAGACGAATGGCGAAATAAAGCGAGCGCGACCAGTAGTGAAGGGGAACAAAAAAGAAAAAGAGATGAAGGGGACGATGATTCAGAAAGGGACAAGGATAACAAGAAAGTGAGGAATAAACGAAAAACACCAGAAAGAGATAGGGAGGATGGTGGGATATTTGAGAATCTAGCAGCCCTCATAAAAGGGTTCAGAGAGGAAACAAGGAAGAGACTGGATGATATGAATAGGGATATGAATAGGCAGGGGAAAGACGTCAGGGGGAAGTGAGAAAAGTAAGAGAAAAGTGGGAAGAGTGGGATAAACTCTGGAAAGAGGAGAAAGACAAGGTATGGGGTAAACTAGAGAGCATAGAGAATAGACAGAGAGAGGTGGACGAACAGAGAAATAGTGAGATAAAACAGTTGGAAGAACGGATAAGCAATTTAGACAGCAGGAATGAGCATATGGGGAAGGAAACACAGAATGCGGAAATAGTAAAAGGGAGTGATAACTTGCAAAATGAGAATGAAAGATTGAAGAAAAGACTGAGTGAGATCGAAAGAAGATTGGAAGGGGAAGAAAGGACAAAGAGGAAAAATAACATAGTAGTTAAAGGATGAAAGTGGAGAGTGATACAGGGGAAGCGGAAATCAAAAATCTTTTGAAAGATATTGGAGTGCAGGTAAGGGTAGAGGGAGTTAAGAGAATAGGATGGACGAAGGAAGTAGAAGAAGGCATGTTTCTAGTGAAAATAGGGAGTGAGGAGGAGAAAAAAAAAATTATGGAGGGGAAAAAATTATTGAGAGGAAGAAGGGAAAGAATTGAAGAGGATCTGACATGGAGGGAGAGGAAAAGGTGATGGCAAATAGAGCAAAAGGCAAGGTTCGAGAGGAAGAAAGGGCGCATGGTATGGATAGGAAGAGACAGATTATGGATAAATGGGGAGGAATGGTTTTGGGACGAAGAATTAGAAGAAATAAGGAAAAAGGGAAAAAGAGTTGAGAAAGGTAAAAGAAAGGAAGATGCAAAAGAGTTTAAAGATCAAACAGAAGGGTTTCCAAACGGCAAGGTGGAAGAAAAGTGAGGAGGATAGGTGAGGGAAGGGAAGATAAAAATGTGAAAATAGCTTTCTGGAATGTGTCAGGCTTGAAGAACAAGAATGAAGGATTCTGGCGGGAGTTAGAAAAGTGGGATGTGATTATGTTGAGTGAAACCTGGGCAGATGAGAAGGACTGGAAGGGGTTGAAAAGGATGTTACCTAAAGGTTATGTGTGGACAATGCAAGAAGCAAGAAAGGAACACTTTAAAGGTAGAGGGATGGGCGGCATGGTCTCAGGGGTGAGAAAAGAACTGGCAGTAAAAGGGAGAATATAGGAGGATAGGGAGGAAAAGAATGGAACAATGGTAAGAAGGATTATCATTGGAAAAGTCAAAATAGCGGTGGTTCGTGTATATAGAAGAAGAGGGGAAGAGGAAGGTTGGAGAGTAATAAGGAGGTGGAGGGAGGAAAAGAAGGAAGAGTTGATTCTGATAGGAGGTGACTTGAATGCCTGGACTGGCGAGCAAGGGGGAGGGATTTGGGATGAAGAAAAAGAGGCCTATATAAGGAGCTCCATACATAGGGAGACAGGCCGGGAAGGGACGAGGTTGCTAGACAAAGTAGGAAAAACAGGATGGTTTATATGTAATGGCAATATGAAAGGTGATGAGAAAGGAGAGATCACATTTATAGGTAAGGGAGAAACAGTAATATACTACATCCTGGCGGAAGCAAGAATGAGGAAGATGATAGGCAGTATGAACGTGGGGAATGAGATAGGGTCCGAGCACTTCCCAGTAATAGCTACACTGAAAGGTGGCGTCCGAAAGCGTGGCAGACGGAGAAAGGAAAGAGAGGGAGAAAGGAGCACGAAAATGGGAGTCTGGGGGGAAGAAAAATTAAAAGAGTTTAAACAAAAAATGGAAAAGAACAATGTTAGGTATGAAAAGGAGGAGGGAGTAGACTCGTTAATTGAAAAGTTGAAAGGGTCGATTGAGAAGGTAAGGGATGAGATAGGTACAAAAGAAGAAAGAGAAGAGGGAAAGACAGGCTGGTGGGACGAGGAATGCAGGGAGAGCAAAGAGATAATGAAAGAGTGTGTAAGAAAATGGAGGAAAGGAGAAATGGAGAAGGCGGAGTACAACAGGAAAAAAAGAGAACATGAGAGGATGCTGGAAAGGAAAAAGCAAAGGGGAAAAGAAAAATATAAGGAAGAAGTAGAAAAATCGATCAAAGAAGGTAGGGTCTGGGATATGATAAATAGGGAAAGAGGAGGAAGGAAGGGCGTGAATGAAGAAATAGAAATGGATGAGTGGACGGATTATTTCAGGGGTTTGTTAGGGGGAGAACAAAATAGGATCGAAGGGGAAAATAGAAGGATAGTCCAAGGAGAAATGGAGGAAGGGAACGGAATAACACGAGAAGAAGTGGATGAGGCGATAGATAGACTGAAAAGAAACAAGGCTACAGGAGAGGATGGTATGGAGAACGAAGCGATAAAGTATGGGGGAGAAGGGGTTAGGGAAGGGATCTGGAAGATCTGCAACAAGGTCTGGAAAGGAGAAGGGTGGCCGGAGGAGTGGATGACAGGGCTGGTGGTACCGCTTGTCAAGAAAGGGGAGGGCAAGAAGGTAGAGGAGTACAGAGGGATCACTCTCATGCCAGTGAGTTATAAAATATACGCAGAAATTCTAAGAAAAAGGTTAGAGAGCCAGATAGAAGAGAAACAAAGTATCCCACACAATCAGACGGGATTTAGAAAAGGGATGGGGACAATAGATAACATTTACGTACTCAACTACTTGGTTAAAAGAAATTTAGGGAGGAAAAGAGGGAAACTAGTCGCCTTGTTCATAGACTTTAAAGCAGCCTTTGACTCAGTGAATAGAAAAGTGCTATGGCAGGCATTGAAAGAGAGGGGAATAGAGGAAGGGTTAGTGGAGAAGATAAAGGAAATTTTTACTGAAACCAGGATTAGGGTGAAGATAGGGGGGAAAAAGGGGAGGTGTTCTGGACAGGAAGAGGTCTAAAGCAAGGGTGCCCGTTGAGTCCGCTACTCTTTAATATGCTGCTGGCAGACTTAGAGGAGAAGTTAAAGGAGAAAGGCAAAGGGGGAACGATTTTGGGTAATAGCAAACTATACTCTCTAGAATACGCAGACGACGTAGTGCTGTTAGCAGACGATGAGAAGGGATGAACCTAATAATGAGAATTTTCGAAGAGTATGTGGGAACAAAAGAACGGACGGTGAACGTAGGGAAGACCAAGGTGATGTGCTTCAGAGCTAGAAAGACCAAAATAGGTTACGTTTGGAAGATGAACGGACAAACAGTGGAAAGTGTGGAGGAATTCTGTTATTTAGGTTTTTCGTTTGAGGCAGGAGGGGGAAACGAGGTACAGGTGAGGAAAAGAATCGAGTTGGTTTGGGCGGTGTTGTGTTATGGAGTGGAGGTCTGGGGATGGAAGGAACATAGGAAAGTGGAAAGCATGCATGAGAGATTTCTGAGATGGGTCATGGGGGTTAGTTGGAGTTGCCCGGGTTACATGTTAAGGGAAGAATTAGGAAGGGGAAAAATGGTAACTAGACAAATTAAGAGAGCCTGGAGGTTTGAAGAGAAGTTGAAAAGGGGAGAGGGGAGCAGAATAGCCCAAGTATGTATGTATGCTTGGAATTTTTTGTGCTATCTGGGCGGGCTCTATCCGGATTCTTATACGGTGTAATAAATTTGGATTATCAGTTTTTTATCCAGCTCTATGCGGAATATTGACGCGGTCCATATTGCCCTATCCATTACAGCAGCTCGAAACAGATAAATAAATTTGCAAAAAAAAACTGTTTTATATATAATAACTGCACTTAATTTATTTTGGAAATTACGCAATTGCACGCACGGTCCCTTACAAGCATAATCACATGCACAACCCTGCTTAAAATTCCGGACAAATTCCGGACTCGGAAAATTGTCCGAAACCATCCGAAATCAAGGCGGTTTTTGTCACCCG
>CAKNYM010044879.1:38020-60405 GCA_932195095.1 Andricus curvator | reverse complement strand
ATCAATCTTTTTCGGCCTCAATTCAGCAACACTTAGTCTTGGGAGTGGACATTTGTTTTATCTTTGAAGAGCGATTTCTATTCCACAGAATGTTTTTTTTTTTTTTTTTTTTTGAAAAATTCCGATTTTGTTCGATATCTAGTTCTGTACTGCCACCCTTCAACTATACTTAAATATTTTCTTGAAAGGTTATTAATTTTGTTGAAAATTCAACTATTTTGTTAACGTCATCTTTTTTGGTAGAAAAGTCATCTGTCTTGATTTAAAATTCTCCTTTGGGACACTTCGTACCTTTAGGGCAAGAATTTATTTTTTTTTTTTAAATGAAAAATCATATCTTAGTTGCTATCCAAAGCCTATTTTGAAACCAATCGCAATCCGCAGTCAAGCTTGGTGCACCTTTCAACTATATTTTTAATTACCCTCTTTTAAACGTTTGAAAAAAAACTAAATTCAGTTATAAAGATACAAAAGCTTGAAGATGAGAATAATTCGTTGTCTTTGGATCTCGAGTGGTATCGCAAATGAGACTTCTCATGTTTACCTTACACGCTAAAAATACACGTTCCGCTAACGGTTCGACAGAGAAGCGACTAGGAGTTTTCGCAAGTTTTCACGGTACTAATTACAAGAACTGAGGAACCGAGACTCGTGCCTGGGGGGAAGAATTTGTGTGTTGGGTAGGAGTGGAAGGGGGATGGGAAGGGGAAGGGGATAGAGATTTGAATGGGTGGGGAAAAGTGAATCGAATAAACATCCGACTTCTAGTCCCAGCTCGGCAAAAGCCACCCCCCGGCCCACGACTCATTCCCGCTTTCTCGCCCTAGCTACAGTTCTTCCTGATTTATGTTAATGTTTTTGTCTCTCGGCGAAATACACCAAAAAGCGATCCGATGCCGACCCCGCTCGACTGCTTTAAGACGGCAATAAAGGTCGAGCGATTTAACTCGTTCCTTTACATTACTGCGCCGCGCCGCGTTGTGAGCGGAATGCCGGTGTTGCATTTTGGACGTAATGGGTAAAGTTCGAACTTAGGACACGATTGCGTGGGTTAGGCGTCAATCAATCCGTCGACGGGGGCCCGAACAACCTTTCTATATCGTCCGCCTGCTTAACCTGATCGATCTGTCAAGTTGGATATTTCAAAGTTTTTTTTTTACTCATTCTTCAGCGGTACCGAGGCGCTCCAAGTTTGGAACTTGAGAGGCTAGAAAGCAAACTTTTTAGAGAGAATAAGCAAAGTTTGGTCAGACAAAGTTATTAAGGTTCGAGGAAATGGATATGGAAGTTGATAATCTCAAATATACAGATTTAACTAAAATTCGATTAGGCTTGACTGCGGATTGCGATTGGTATCAAAATCGGCTTTGGATTGCGATTAAAAAACTAAGCTTTATTTCTGAAAAAAATCAAAACGAAGGATGGTAGTGCAGAACTAGATAAATAACGAAATCGGAATTTTTAACAATAGGGGATAAAAATGATGTAAAATCGAAAACACTGTTTAAAAATGAAACAAATGTTCGAGGACATAGATGTGAAAGTTGACAATCTCAACGTCACACTGACCTAAAATTGGACCAGGCTTGACTGCAGATTGCGACTGGTTTCAAAATCGGCTTTAGATTGAGATTCAAAAGTAAACTTTTAATTTTTCGCAAAAATAAAAACTTGCTCCCGAGATATGAGGATCCTGAATAAGTAAACAAAATTTTGATCCAAAAGAATGATTCTGTTCAGAAAGAATCAAAATTGAAGATCGCGATATCATAGTGTGACAGAAATTTTTTTCTGCTAAAAATCTTTAAGAAATTGAAAAAAAGTAGTTTTTTCATTGAATGGTAATAACTTCAAGAAATATCAATGCTGAATGGTTGAAAAAAATGATTACTACGTTAAAATTGGAAGTAAATTGTAACTAGTATTGTTAATAATTTAAAGAAAATTGTTTTTAATAACTTTTGGACAATTTTTTATGCAATTAACCCATTTTCGATTCCTTTTTAAGAATCTTAAAGAGATATTTAAGATATTGGAAAACAAGACGCTTTGAAATTGGACCCTTCTTGACTGCGGATTGCGATTGGTTTCGAAATCGACTTTGGATAGCGATTAAAAAACAAGTTTTCAATTTTTTGCTAAAATAAAAAGAAAATTGGTCCTGAGATATAAGAATGCTCAATAGAAGATTTTTTTTCATCACCCGCCTGCTTAACCTGATCGATCTGTCAAGTTGGATATTTCAAAGTTTTTTTTTTTACTTATTCTTCAGCGGTACCGAGGCGCTCCAAGTTTGGAACTTGAGAGGCTAGAAAGCAAACTTTTCAGAGAGAATAAGCAAAGTTTGATTAGACAAAGTTATTAAGGTTCGAGGAATTGGATGTGGAAGTTGATAATATCAAATATACAGATTTAACTGAAATTTGATCCGGCTTGACTGCGGATTGCGATTGGTATTAAAATCGGCTTTGGATTGTTATTAAAAAAAAAGTTTTTATTTTTGAAACAAATCAAAACGAAGGATAGTCGTGCAGAACTAGATAACTAACGAAATCGGAATTTTTAAAAATAGGGGATAAAAATTATGTAAATTCGAAAACACTGTTTAAAAATAAAACAAATGTCCTCTTCCCAGAAGAAGTTTTGTTGAATTGAGGCCCAAAAATTTTGATAAGAAAAAGTTAACCATGTTCGAGGACATAGACCTAAAATTGGGCAGGCTTGACTGCGGATTGCGACTAGTATCAAAATAGGCTTTGGATTGCGATTAAAAAACTAGGTTTTGATTTTTTTCAAAAATAAAAACTTGCTCCCGAGATACGAGGATGCTGAATAACATTTTTTTTTATCCAAAAGAATGATACTGTTCGGAGAAAATCAAAATTGAAGATCGCGATATCATAGTATCACAGAAATTTTTTTCTGCTAAAAATCTGAAAGAAATATAAAAAAGTAGTTTTTTCATTGAATGATAATAATTTCAAGAAATATCAATGTTAAGTGGCTGAAAAAAATGATTACTACGTTAAAATTGGAAGTAAATTGTAAATAATATTGTGAATCATTTAAGGAAAATTGTTTTAAAGAATTTTTTGAACATTTTTAATGTAATTAACCCATTTTCGATACAAATTGAGAACATGTTTAAATAAAGTGTTTCAGGGAACACAGTCCGTCCAGTTTTTTGTCCAATCGCGTTTTCCTCCGTTATCTCTTTTTTATCTCAAATTTGAAAAATCTGCAAAAACTCCGGAAATTAAGAATTTTTCCCAATTTTCCCCATTTCCTCCCCTTTTTACCAGGTTTCAATTCCTTTTTAAGAATCTTAAAGAGATCTTTAAGATATTGGAAAACAAGTTGCTTTGAAATTGGATCCGGCTTGACTGCGGATTGCGATTTGGTTCGAAAGCTGCTTTGGATAGCGATTAAAAAACGCGATTTTCAAATATAAACCATGCAGTTGAATTTATAACCAAAAAAAAAAAATTTAATTTTTTTACCAAAAGACATAAATTTTGAAACGAAAAAGCCAAATTTTGAACCAAGAAAGAAAAAAAATGTGCACTAAATTGTTGAATTTTCAGAGAAAAAAAAATTAATTTTCTCGAAAACAGTTGCATTTTCAAACCAAGAATATGAATTTAAAAATCAAAATAGTTTTAAAAAAGAGATAAATTTTAAAACGAAAAAGTCGAATTTTGAAACAAGAAAGAAAAAAATGGCCAATGAATTGTTGCATTTTCAAGCCGAAAAGACAAATTTTCTACAAAACAGTTGTATCTTATATTTTCAATTAAAAAATATGAATCTTCAACAGAAAATTACTTTTGAACCAAACGAAATATGCATAAAAATTCGAAAAAAAAATTTCCAATGCATTTTTGGACCACCCTAATCTATAGTTCTATAAGATATACCTATTCTTCGATTTCTACGAGAAATAAATTGTTAAACAAAATTTCATTTTTTAAACAATAAAACAATAAAATTTAAGAATTTTAAATTAGATTAAAATCAAACAATACTCAAGTTAATGTATAGAATTCCTGAAAATAAAAACAAGAATCCAACGAACAAATTTGGGCGACCACCATAAAATGCTTCTATTGTAATTTCAAAAAAAAAAGAAAAAAAAATTTCTTCGGACAAAAATAAATAAAAATACCCTTAACTGTATGAGCTGTATGAGCACCAAAACTTTCATAAATATTATGAATGTTTTTTTATTGTGATTCAATAATAATAAAAATATAAAAGACGGAAGAAATAAAAAAAGAGAAGAAAAAGAATTTTCTTTCCTCTTTTTTATTTTTTTCCGAAGAAATTTTTTTTTGAAGGAAAAGTTTTTTTCTTTTCTTCAAATTACAATAAGAGTATTTTATGGTGGTTGTCCAAATTTGGTCCTTGGATTTTTAATATTAAAATTATATTAAAATTATATTAAAATTATTAATAATATTATGATTTCAGGTTAAAAATAAGTTAATTAAAACTTTTAGATTCATAATCTAATTTTTTTTTAAGAAAAAGTTTTTTTCTTTTTTTTAAATCACCATAAGAGCATTTTATGGTGGTTGTAGAATTTTGGTCGTTGGATTTTTTTTATTTTCAAGAATTCTATACATTAAATAAAATATTAGTTAAAAAATGAGTGGATATAAAAAAAATCCATTCACGATTCCGAGGGTTAGGCGTCAATCAGTTCTTCCATGGGGGTCCGAGCAACCCCCTTTCTATATCGGTGGTGGGTGAGATCTGTGAAGTTGGATATTTCAAAGTTTTTTATTTTTTACTCTTCAGCGGAATCGAGGCGCTCCAAGTTTGGGACTTGAGAGGCCAGGAAGAAAACTTTATAGAGGGAATAAAAAAAGTTTGAAATAACACGTTTACAGGGAACACGATCATGATTCGGATTTTATACCATAGTTTACGCCAAATTGCACCCTGACGACTTTTGATGAATATGCCTTTCACCAAAATTTAAGGCTGCTGCATGGAAAAAAATAGATAGTTTAAACAGAAAAATAGTGAAATAAAAATTTCAGAATTTTTAAATAGATTAAAATCAAATTCAAAATCCTATTTAACGTCCAATACTCAATTTTTAAAATTAAATTTATTCAGAAAAAAGATCTTCTCCTTTCGCTCCGCTGGGATTCGAACGCCAGGTCAACCGATTCCCGGTCAGGTGTGTGTGAAAAGATTTCTCTTCTGATTGATCGTTACCGTCTCCGATGATAATACAGATTTCTAGTCCAATACTCAAGTTGATGTATAGAATTCCTGAAAATAAAAACAAGAATCCAACGACTAAATTTGGACAACCACCATAACATGTTCCTATTGTAATTTAAAAAAAAAAATTTTCTTACAAAAAAAAATTTTTTTTGGGCAAAAATAAAAAAGAGGAAAGAAAGATTGGTTGGTTGCCTCCTCATTTTTCTTTCCTCTTTTTTATTTTTGTCCAGAGAAAATTTTTTTTTTCAAATTACAATAGGAGCATTTTATGGTGGTTGTCTAAATTTGGTCTTTGGATTCTTGTTTTTATTTTCAGGAATTCTATACATTAAAATTAAACATTAAAAAATTTTAATCCATTATAACAATAGTCCAAATAAATTTATTAATTTTATTTAAATTTTATTTATTTATTTATTTTATTGGTTAGGGAAAAGTCAGGGAATTAAGAAAAAAAATCTTGTAAAAGTCAGCGAATTTCTATAACTTTATATAATTTTCAAGAAAAATAAATTTGAAATTATTTTATTTCGTTTATAAAAGATTCTAGGTTGAAAATTTCAAAAGTTTAACATTCTGGTGGTTGAATTTTAACTATTATTCTTATCAGTAATTTATTTTCTTTGTATTTATATTTCTTTTTTTTTTTTTGTAGTTGCTTCCTCTTGAAGATTATCTTTCAAGCTATACATTTTATTTTTTGTTCAAAAATTTAACAATTTTGTTAAAAAGTCATCCTTTTTGGTTGAAAATTCAACTGTTTTGTTGAAAATTCGTCTTTGAGGATTGAAAATTCGAATATTTTCGTAAAAAAATTACTTTTTGTTTAAAATTCATATCTTAGTGTTGAAAATGCAACTGAAATATTTTTTTAAATGGACATTCAACTATTGTTTTGAAAATTTGTGTTTTTAATTTAAAAATTATTATTATTTTTTTTGTACTTCACTATTTTAGTAAAAAATTAAGTTTCCATTTAAAATTCACATATAAGTGTTGAAAATTTGCCTGAAATCTTTTTAAAATGAAACTTCAACTATTTTTTTGAAAATTTGTCTTTTTAATTTAAAAATTCGTCTTTTTGGGTTGAAACTTCAACCATTTTTGAAGAAAATGTACTTTCTGTTTGAAATTCATATCTTGGTGTTGAAAATTCAACTAAAATCTTTTTTAAATGAAAATTCAACTATTTTTTTGAAAATTTCTGTTTTTAATTTAAAAATGATTTTTTTTTTTGGGTTGTAACTTCAACTATTTTCGTAGAAAATTAAGTTTCCATTTAAAATTCACATCTTGGTGTTGAAAATTTGAATGAAATCTTTTTAAAATGAAAATTCAACAGTTTTTTTTGAAAATTTGTATTTTTAATTTAAAAATTCGTCTTTTTGGGTTGAAACTTCAACTATTTTCGTAGAAAATTTACTTTCTGTTTGAAATTCATATCTTGGTGTTGAAAATTCAACTAAAATCTTTTTCAAATGAAAATCTAACTATTTTGCTGAAAATTTGTGTTTTTAATTTAGAAATTCTTTTTTTTTTTGGGGTTGAAACTTCAACTATTTTCGTAGAAAATTAACTTCCCATTTAAAATTCACATCTTGGTTTTGACAATTTAACTGAAATCTTTTTAAAAGGAAAATTCAACTATTTTTTTGAAAGTTTGTCTTTTTAATTTAAAAATCCGTCCTTTTGGGTTGAAACTTCAACTATTTTCGTAGAAAATTTACTTTATGTTTGAAATTCATATCTTGGTGTTGAAAATTCAACTAAAATCTTTTTCAAATGAAAATCTATTTTTGAAAATTTGTGTTTTTAATTTAGAAATTCTTTTTTTTTGGGTTGAAACTTCAACTATTTTCGTAGAAAATTAACTATTCGTTTAAAAATCACATCTTGTTGTTGAAAAATTAACTGAAATCTTTTTAAAAGGAAAATTCAACTATTTTTTTGAAAATTTGTCTTTTTAATTTAAAAATTCGTCTTTTTGGGTTGAAACTTCAACTATTTTCGTAGAAAATTTACTTTTTGTTTAAAATTCATATTCAGTGTTGAAAATTCAACTGAAATCTTTTTTAAATGAAAATTCAACTATTTTTTTCGAAAATTTGTCTTTTTATATCAAAAATTTGTCTTTTTGGGTTGAAACTTCAACTATTTTCGTAGAAAATTCACTTGTCGTACAAAATTGATATCTTAATGTTGAAAATTCAACTTAAATATTTTTAAAATGAAAATTTAACTATTTTTTTGAAAATTCATCTATTTAATTTAAAAATTCGCCCCTTTGGTATGAAATTTCAACTATTTTCGTAGAAAATTAAATTTTTATTTAAAATTAAATGTTGGTTTTGAAAATTTAACCGAATTATTTTTTGGATGAAAAGTCAACTATTTTTTTTAATTTGTCTTTTTAATTTAAAAATTCATCTATTTTAGTAGAAATTGCACCGTTCTTTGAAAGAAATGCTACTGTTTGGTTGAAAATTTCACAATTTTGTTAAAGTCATGCTTTTTGGTTCAAAATTCAACTGTTTTGTTGAAAATTAGTCTTGTGGATTGAAACTTCAACTTTTTTCGTAGAAAATTTACTTTTTGTGTAAAACTCTTATTTTGATATGGAAAAGTCCATAAAATCTTTTTTGGGTGGAAATTTCATCTTTCTTGGATGAAAATGCTTGAGGACTTTTTTCACTTTGTCTTTTCACTTGCACTTTCACTTTTTTGTTGAAGATTCATATTTTTAGTTGAAAATTCATCTCTTTGGTTGAAAGTTTAACTATTTTGTCGAGAATTGAGCTATTTAATTGAAAATTCAACTTAATGAGTAAAGGTTGAACTACTTTGTTGAAAATTAATTTTTTTAGAATAAAGGTTTATCTCAATGGTTGAAAATTTAAATATTTTATTTGAAAAAAAATTTTTTCTGAAAATTCACATACTCTGGTTAAAAATTCAAGTTTTGTACTGAAAATTCTTTTTTTGGCTTGCGGCTTCGACAATTTAGATAAACTTTTTTCTTTCATGAGTGCAAAATTTTTCTTTGTTGAAATATCGTCTTCTTGGTCTTAAAATTCATTTTTTGAGAATAACAGAAAAAAATGATTTATTATTATTTATTTTTTAATTTTCATTATTATTTATTATTATTATTATCAACTATTAACTACAGCATTTTTAGTTGAGTTTTAGTGAAAGTTCGTTTTTTTTTGTGGAAAATAAATCTTTTTGAAAGAAAATTTTTCTTTTTGTTTTAAAATTTACCACTTTTTTAGAAATTTTATGCTTTTTGTTTGAATTATTAACTTTTACATTTTTTGTTGAGAATTCGTATTCGACTTAAAAAATGAATATGTATTCTATATTTTTATTTTATATTCAAAATTATTTTTCCCCTCAAATTTAATTTAATCAACATTTTATTAAGAAAATGACCTTGAGCCACCTTTGAATGTTATTGTGAAAATCTAAAAAAAATTTGAGTGCAAGATTAAATTGTAAGAAACAAAATTCATGCGCGCCAGAAATGAATAATCAGTAAATAGCGTCAATTTAATTAAGAATGGCCATGTTTGCCCTAAAATGGCCTTGAGCGACCTCTAAATATTTTTTTTAAATTCTGAAACAGATCAGAGGTCATTGTCTCGCCAAAGGACTCCATCTACAAAAAAATGGTTAAAAAAACAATTTTACAGAACGTAGGGGTCATTTAACGGTACTATTGATTTTTACCTTAAGGTAAATTTTCGAGGTCATTTGAAGGTCAAGACGATTTTGTATAATGACAACCCCTATTTTTCACTGCGGATTTAAAAGAAGCGGAAAATTTCACGTCAAAAATATTCTGTGAGAAATTTGCTTTTGTGACCTTAGAAAGGTCAAAAATCAAGGTCAAATGTCTAAAAAACGGTAAGATGCCCTTTTTTTGAATCATCATGGGTTTCTGAGAATAGCAAACATTAAGGATGTGTTTTTACAAGTCGATAAAATGTCAAGGTGTGAACCAACTTGACCATCTCGACCTTCAGATAAATTTTCAAGGTCATTTGAAGGTCAATATGATTTTTTTAAGGAAATCCCCACTTTAAACTGCGGATTTGAAACGAGCGAAAAATTTTACGTCAAAAATGTTCTATGGAAAATTGGTAAAAGTGTGTACCATCTTGACGATCTTGAAAATTTATCAGATGGTCAAGATCTTCAAGCTGGTGCACACTTTTACATATTTTCCGTAGAAGATTTTTGACGTAACTTTTTTCGCTCTTTTCAAATTCGCAGTTTAATGTAGGGATTTCCTTTAAAAAAATCATCTTGACCTCCAAATGACCTTCAAAATTCATCTGAAGGTCAAGTTGGTTTACACTTTTACATTTTATCGACTTGTTAAAAGCATCTTTAACATTTGCTATTCTCAGAAAACCATGATAATTCCAAAAAAGGGCATCTTACCCTTTTTCAGACAATTTGACCTTGATTTTTGACCTTTCTGAAATCACAAACGCAAATTTCCTACATAATGTTTTTCACGTGATATTTTCCGCTCTTCTTAAATCCGCAGTCAAAAATAGAAGTTTTCATTTTAAAAAATCATCTTGACCTCCAAATGACCTCGAAAATTGACCTTAAGGTCAAAATATATAGTACCGTTAAATTACCCCCCATATTCTGTACAATTTTTTTTTGTAGATGGAGTATCTTAAGAGATATTTGAATCTATAGATTAAAATGGGTCACCCTGTATAACCTTGAAAACGAATAATCGTTAAAAAAAATACCATTTATAGATGTTAACGTCCGAGTTTTAAAATTTCTTGATTAATATAAATTCCGATGTTAAAACGATTACTTCGGACAAATAAATTTTTAAGAACAAGAAAAAATCTGCCTCAGCCCGGATTTGAACCGGGAACGCCACTATCCATGAGTGGAGCGTTAACCAATTACGCCACCGAGACATCACCAGATATTTTCTTGTTCTCCATAGCTACCTTTGTACAGGGAAGCACTATACGTATTTCTCCACAATGGCGTAATTGGTTAAAGCTTCACTCATGGATAATCCGCAGTCAAAAATAGGGGTTGTCATTCAAAAAATCGTCTTGACCTCCAAATGACCTCGAAAATTGACCTTAAGGTCAAAATATATAGTACCGTTGAACTATTGCTATTCTCGAAAAAGCACGATAATCCCAAAAAGGGCATCTTACCGTGTTTGAGACATTTGACCTTGATTTTTGACCTTTCTAAGATCGCAAAAGCAAATTTCTCACAGAATGTTTTTCACGTGAAATTTTTCACTCTTTTGAAATCCGCAGTCAAAAATAGGGGTTTTCGTTTAAAAAAATCATCTTGACCTCCAAATGACCTCGAAAATCGTGGGGAAAAATAGTGGCGTTCCCGGTTCAAATCCGGGCTGAGGCAGATTTTTTCTTCTTCTTGAAAACTCTTAAAAATTGTCCGAAGTAATCGTTTTAACATCGGAATTTATATCAATTAAGAAACGTAAAAAAATTGTTATTCAAATTTGTATTTTGTATTAAAAATTATTTATCCCCTCAAATCAAAAAACTAAACTCTCTAGAGTGCATAACCACAACTTAATTTTAAAGTAGACCCTTTCCCCTGAGTTTCCGGTCAGTGGCAACATTCCCATAGCGAAAATTGAGGGTTGGTCTTCGATTCAATGCCCGGTACGAACGACTCGCTCAGAGTTAGCGTTAAATAAATACAATCGAACAGTTCGAGTTGACTTGAGGAGAGATGGTTAAGGGGGTTTGAAAAAAAGGAAAAAAAGGTGGAGCAGCTAAATGAAGTTCTTAATAATGGCAATGCCTTCTTCAACTCCTGCTTCTCGATAAAACCTCATTTCGTTCGGTTCGATAAGTAGCGGGTACTTTCCGATTCGCGATTCGCTCCAAGTCGAATTCGAAAGGGTGGATTTCGCTTCGAAGACCAGTGCTTAGTGCTTAATCGGGTATAGCTAGTACAGCCTGTTTATTGTTTTCCGGTGGGTAGGGAGGTGTTCAGCCTGCTAAGTTTGCATTAAACCCTCGCCTCGGTATCCGCACCAATGCGAGGTTTGGGTGAGTTTTCAGGTCCGGATTACCTTATCTCCGGACTCTCACTCGCTCGCATGCTCAATTCTCAAACGAAATCCGAGCAAAAGCAAACCATATACCGAGGCGTTACGCGACGCGACGATTTAACCTCGGAATAGTCCGCGATGTCCAATGTCCATGCTAAGACCGATTTGGGGCTCTTCCTTCCATTTTCATACTCGTTCAGGGTTGGGAAGGACAACCCATAAAGAGCGTTTTATGAAAATTAGCTTGCACTTTAACGGTCTACTGATACTGAGTTGTAATCCCAGCCAGGCTCTCAGAAATTCTTGAAGACTTTCTGTATTTAGAGCCTTGGCAGCAAGCAGGGCCTAAAACGGTTTGCTGCTCGACACACACTACCAATTTTTTTTTTACAGAATTTTCTTAAAACTAACCCTTAAAACTAACATCCTTCCACACCTTATCTCTAACGCCGCTCGCTCCTATCGCATTGCCTTCCTCGCTTCGCCTCGCCTCGCACGCATGTCCCTACTTTCTTGCTTTGCCTCGCATTACCAAACTCTGCCTCCGCGACTCATCCCTAATACTTATCTACTATTTACAATATTTAAATTTGCTTATCATTACTTTCTCCTCTATTTACAATCTTTCCTTCTTCATTCCTCTTCCTCCTTCCTTCTCTTCTTTTCCATCTTACCCAAGACTCCCTTCACCCATGCTACTGCCCTTTTGTCACCCCTTTCATGCATCAATACCTCCATGCTTATCCCACTCCTTCCCACATAGTTCACACATACTCTCTTCCCTAGCGAGCCAGAACCTATTAAAACCGGATTTTTTAAGTATAGTAGAACATTGTACGCGCTACGCGCGCAATAATTACCCTTTCTTTAGAACAAAACTCGGTTCATTTTCCAATAATTTGTTTACTTTTATATCAACATTTTATTCTTAACCTTCAAGATTAAGAAAAATGTTCCATTATTTATGTTCATGCTTAAACTGAGAAAAATTCCAGATTATTGTTAAATAACAGTCAAAATGGTATTTTTACAATAAATGAAAAATAACCATTGTTTCATATTTTCATTGCACTATTTACATTCAAATAATAATTTGCTAGTTCTATTAAAAATTATCATTTTTCATTATGAGTACATTTTAGAAAAACAGAAAAATGTGGAATTTACAAGGTATTTAAATAAGTTCTTGCTCAAATCATTCTGTCAATTTTCCATTGGTTCCAGGATTTTGGTCCCAATATATCTTGATTTGATAACTTCTTAATTCAAAATTCAACTATTTTTTTGAAATTTTTGTTGTAAAATTGTATACCATTAATTAATTTTCTTAATTGAAAATTTAACTATTCCATGTTTTATTTAACATTTATATTGAAAATTCAGCTATTTGGTTTAAAAATTCTGTATTTTTTTGAAACGTCTTTCATGGTAGAATATCTTAATCTTCTTGGTGACTAATTCACTTTTTTTGTAGAAAATTAATTTATTTGGTTAAAAATTAATGTTTTTTTGGTAGAAAATTAATCTTTTTGGTTGACAAATAATTTTTTGTCTGAAAATGAGATTTTTTACTGAAAATTGAACTATTCTCTTTTTTGTCCTAAATTCATTTATTTGGTAGAAAATTTAACTATGTTGCTGAAAATTTATCTATTTTGTTGAAAATTTGTTGTTTTTTTTTTTGGCACAATATTCTTTCTCTCAATTTAAAATTCAACTATTGGGTTAAAAATGCATTTTGTTTTTGTTGAAGATTCATTATTTTACTTAAAAAATAATTTTTTTTGCTTAAAAATTTAACTTTTATGTTGAATTTTTTTTTTGTGAAACTGAATTTTTTGAATTTCTTCTCTTGAAAATTCAGCTATTGAGTTGAAGATGTCTACAGTTTTTAAGAAAATAAATTAATATTCAACCAAAATGGTGAATTAGTCACCAAGAAGATTAATATTCTGGACTAATTAAACTTTTTGTTCGAAAATTCCTTTACAAATTAAAAATTTGTTTCAAAATTCATGTATTAAAAAAAAATTAATATTCTTGGTTGAAAATTAGTTTATAAAATTAAAAATTAATTTTTTAACTGAAAATTAAAAATTAATTTTTTAACTCAAAATTTAACTATTATATTTTTTGTCGAAAATGTATATTTTTTGATAGACATTTAATCTTCTTGGTTGAAAATTCATTTATTTTCTTGAAAATGTACTTATTTTGGTAGAAAATTCATCTTTTGGGTTGCAGATTCATTTTTTTGGTTAAAGATTAATTATTTTAGGTGAAAAATAATTTTTTTGCTTAAAAATTTAACTAGTATGTTGAAAATTCGTTTGTTTTTTTTGTTGAAACTGAATTTTTAAAATTTCTTCACTTGAAAATTCAGCTATTGAGTTGAAAATGTCTACAGTTTTTAACAAAATAAATGAATATTCAACCAAAATGGTGAATTAGTCACCAAGAAGATTAATATTCTGGACTAATTAAACTTTTTGTTCCTTTACAAATTTAAAATTTGTTTCAAAATTTATGTATTTAAAAAAATTAATGTTTTTGGTTGAAAATTAATTTCTGTGATTGAAAATTAGTTTATAAAATTAAAAATTAATTTTTTAACTGAAAATTTAACTATTATATTTTTTGTCGAAAATGTATATTTTTTGATAGATTCTTGGTTGAAAATTCATATGATTGGTTGAAAATTCATTTATTTTCTTGAAAATGTACTTTTTTGGTAGAAAATTCATCTTTTGGGTTGCAGATTCATTTTTTGGTTTTTTTTTTTGGTTTTTTCAGACTAGATGGAGCTATGAAAGAAAAATTATTTTAAATAATTTTTTTCTGAAAAAAGATCTTCATAGCTCCATCTGGTCTGAAAATACGTTAAATATTTTCTTTTATTCTCTAAAAAAAATACAGATTCCTTAAAAAATTTGATTTGTACCAACTAGCAAAATAATGCTTGTATTTCTGAAAAAAGTTTCTTCTCTCGATCTCTCTAGTAGCTTAATGGGAAAGTACCTGACCGGAAATCTGTAGTTCTGTAGTTCGATTCCCATTGGAGCGAAAGGAGAAGATCTTTTTTCAGAAAAAAAAAAATTATTTAAAATAATTTTTCTTCCATAGCTCCATAGTCTGAAAAGACGTTAAATATTTTCTTTCATTCTCTAATGATGATACAGATTTCTTGAAAAATTCTCGAAGACTTTCTGTATTTAAAGCCTTGGCAGCAAGCAGAACCATTTTTGAAAGGATTATAGTTAAAAAAAACTCAACCATTTTGTTAGCATATTCATTTCCTCAGTTGCAAATTTAGCTATATTGTTAAAAAAACTAGTTTTTTTTTGTTTGGTTTGAAATTGATTAATTGAACTGAAGATTCAGCTATTCAATTTTTAGTTGAAAATTTATCTTTTTTATTTTAAAATTCAACAATGTACTTGATTGAAATTTCAACTTTCTCTTGAAAGTCGTTTTTTGGTTGAAAAATATATTTTTTTACTAAAAATTTACCTGTTCCATTTTTGGAAAACATTTGTCTTTCTTATAGTTAACAATTATTTTATTTTGTTGAAATTTCGTGTTTTTCGTAGAAAATTAAAATTCTTGCTTGAAGATTGGACTATTTTGTTAAAAATTTCACCATTTGGTTGAAAATTCATGTATTTTATTACAAATTCGTCTTTTTTGTTAGAAAGTTAATATTTTTGCTTGAAAATTCATCGTTTTGGTTGAAAATCAATTTTTTCAACTGACCATTTAACCATTCCATTTTTTATTTTAAGTTTATCTTTTTTAGTTGATAATTCAAGTATTTGGTTAAAAATTCATATATTTTGTTAAAAATTGGTCGTTCTTGGTAGAAAATTAATATTCTGCGTTAAAAGTTGAACTTCTTTTTTCAAAAGTAATTTTTTTGGTTGAAGATTTAACTATAATTTTTAAAATTCATTTTTTTTGTAACAAATTATTTCTTCAATTGAAAATGTAAGTATTCCATTTTTAGTTAAAATTTCAACAATTTTGCGAAAAATCTAACTTTTTTAGTGAAAAATTCAACTATACATGAATTGTATTTTGTTGAAAATTGATCTTTTTTGGTAGAAAATTAATAACTTAGATGAAAATTGATGTTTTTTCTTTAAAAATTATTTATTTAGTTGAAACCTAATCTACGTTATGAAAAATTTAACAATTTTGTGAAAAAGTCAGTTTTTTGGTTGAAAATTCACCTGTTTTGTTGAAAATTCAATGCATATCTAGATAAAATTAATGTGGGTACTATATTAAATTCAATTTAAACCGCTTCAAATTCCTAATTTTTAAAGTGAAAATATTGCATTTTCAACACGATATATGATTTTTTAACAAAATAACTGAAATTTCAACCAAAAAGAATTATTTTCTACCAAAAGAAGCCGAATTTTCAACAAAATACATACATTTTCAACGAAATAGTTAAATTTTTAACTAACAAACACAAATTTTCAAACCAATAGTTGAATTTTTAACTACAAAAAATAAATTTTCAACCAAAAATGAAATAGTTGATTTTTCAGTTGAAAAACATAATTTTCAATCAAACTGATGAATTTTCAACTGAAATGATGAATTTTTAACTGGAAAAGTTAAATTTTCGGCCAAAAAGGTGAATTTTGAACCAAAAGGATCAACTTTCGATCAGAAATGGAATAGTTAAATTTTTATTTTAGAAAAAAATGATAATTTCCAACCAAGATGATCAATTTTTACCAAAAAGATGATTTTTCAACAAAATACGTGAATTCTCAACCAAATATTTGAATTTCCAACTAAAAAGATTAATTCTCAATCAAATAGTTGAATTTTGAACTAAAAAAGATCAGTTTTAACCAAAAATAGAATAATTTAATTTTCATTAAAAAAATTAATTTTCCACAAAAAAAAATCATCAAAATTGATGAATTTTCGACTAAAATGATAAATACTTAACTGGAATATTTGAATTTTCAACCAAAATATTAATTTTCAAACAATAAGATTAATTTTCTTCAAAAAAGTCGATTTTTCAAGAAAATACATGAATTTTCAACCAAATATTGCATTTTCAACTGAAAAGGATCATTTTTCAAACAAATAGTTGAATTTTAAACTAAAAAAGATCAGCTTTGAACCAAAAATGGAATAGTTTAATTTTTGTACAAAAAAATTAATTTTCCACACAAAAAAAAACTTTTCAGCCGAAGTGATGAATTTTCAACAGAAATTATAAAAAATATTAATTGGAATACTTGAATTTTCTACCAAAAAAGACGATTTTTCAACGAAATACATAAATTTTTCAACCAAATAGTTAAATTTTCAAATGAGAGAATTAATTTCATACAAAAAAATACAAATTTTCAACTAAATAGTTACATTTCTCATTAAAAAAGATCAATTTTCAACCAAAAATGGAATAGTTAATTTTTCAGTTAAAAAAATTAATTTTCAAACAAACTGACGAATTTTCAACTAAAATGATGTATCTTTAGCAGGAAAAGTTGAATTTTCAACCAAAAATATTCATTTTTAACGAAGAAGATTAATTTTCATAAAAAAGACCAATTTTCAACAAAATACAGAAATTTTCAATTAAAAAAGATAAATTGCCAATAAAAAAATGAATAATTTAATTTTCAGTTTGAAAAAGTAATGTTCAACTAAAGAGATGAATTATCAACTAGAATTATGGAATATTCAATTAATATAGTTACATGTTTATTTAAAAAAAATTTTATCCAAAGAAAACTAATTTGCGAAAAAAGTTATATTTCTAAAGAAACTGGTGAACTTTCAACTAGAATAATGAATCTTCAAATGGAACAGTTAAATTTTCAGTTAGAAAAAATTAATTTCAAACTAAAAAACGAATTTTCAACAAAATAGATGAATACAGTAATATAAAGCTACTTTTGCAAATGAAGAATCTGTTATTTAATTTTATATTGTAGGAAAATAAATTCTGAACGAAAAATGTAAAATATTTAATGTAAAATAGTTCAATTTTTAGTTAAAAAAATTAATTTAAACAATAAAAAAACGAATTTTTAACAAAATAATTAAATAAAGTAGTATAAACCTACGTGTACAAATGAAGAATCATTTTTATTCAATTTTATATTGCAATTTTAGAAAAAATTAAGCACGCTATCAAAAAAATTCCCTGACTTTAAAAAAATTCCCTGACATTTCCAGGTTTTTCCGGTCTATTCTGCATAGAACCTTTACTTCCGAATTTTCAAAAAAAGGTTTTTTAATTTTTTTCATTTCATAAACAAAATGACAATAACCAAAAATTTTTACTTTTGAAGAATACCATTCGTTATAAAATATTCAGATTCATTTAAAAAGATCTGGAATTAATGACACAAAAATTTAGAAATGTTTTTCAGTAGAACTGTAGAAGTTCAAACATTTTTTGAATTTGTTATAAACAAATAAGTGGATGAAAATAATTTCGTAAGGATTAGCAATGTTTGGACAATTAATTTCAACTAAATTTTTACAACGTATAGACAAAAGGGGTTTGTGAGTTGGATTAATGAAATTAATAAATAATTTTGTTACGTAGTAAAGAAATTATTATTTTTTATAATTAGCAATGAGTCATTAGCAGTTGATTCCAACATGAAAAATGTTTTTTTAGTTTATAAGAGTACTAACATCGGTTAAAATTTAGATGTTTCCAATTAATTATGTCGAAAAAATTGACTATCTTGAAACATAGGCAAAGATCTAATTCGTTTAATAAGTTTGTTTGAACAATTATTATTAAACCATTATTACAGGATAATTTTGATGAAATTTGTTTACTATATAACAAAAAATTTATTAATTTTCATTAATCCAACTTACAAACCCCTTTTGTCTAAACATTGTAACAATTTAAATGAAAATAAGTGATCAAACATTGCTAATCCTCACGAAATTATTTTCATCCACTTATGTGTTTGTAATAAATTCAACAAAATGTTTAAATTTCTATAGTTCTACTGAAAAACATTTCTGAATAGTTTTGTCATTGATTCTAGATCTTTTTGTATGTATCTAAATATTTTATAACGAACGGTACTCTTCAAATGTCAAATTTTGTTGTTGTTGTCATCTTGCTTATGAAATAGAAAAGTATTAAGAACCTTTTTCAAAAAATCGGATGTCAACGATGTATGCAGAATTTTATTAATTATGAATTGAAAAAAAAACTTCAAACATTATGATATGATTATGATTCTAATCAGCTATTGCTACTTATTATTCAGCCAAGATCTTTAGCAAATTTTATTTCTGGTTCATTGCCATCTTATGATTTTAAAGAAAAAATCAAAAACATTATAATTCCTGATTATTACAATATGATCCAGCTATCCTATCAGAAATTCTTATGCAAGATTTAGAATCCGAAGTATTTTTCAAATCAGTTTTGACATTCCAAAATGCCTAAAATTACCCTATGCTAATGATTCCGTTTTGATTATTCCTGAGAATAAAATATATTTGATAGCTTATTTTTAATTCTTATCACAACAGACTACAATTTACAGTCGAAAAGGAAGAAAATAATTCAATTAGATTGTTAAATTTGTAATTAATAAGATTCGAAAACAATATCATAAAAATAAATTGGTTCTGCAAACAAACTTATTCAGGAAGGTATTGAAATTATTATACCAATCATCTCATAGGACACCAAATTGGAACCGTCAAAAATATTGTTGGTCCAGACATTCTTTTAGCAGACATACATAAAAAAGCTATCAACATTAATTGATTATTATAAATTCATACAAACAATTCACAGAGACATGTAAAATGACTATTTTTGAAAAATAATTTTATATTAATTGTATTTTTAATATCATAAAAATGATTGAAATGCATATTAAAGACCTCTCTGTAACTGGAATAGATGATTAACGCTTCTTTATAACGATTTTCTTCGCATGTATTATTAATTATGCATAATTAAAAAGAAAATTCATGAAGAAAAAATACGAATAAGCAGAAAAAAAAGAACGTCTTATTCAAATTATCCTTCTATGAAGATAACTCAAGCGAGCCATTTGTTTCACTTTGTTTATGTATCCATTTATTCACACACAAAAATGTCTGTTTGCTTATTTTTCAAGTGAGCATTGATAAAACGATCAAAAATGCCTTTATTTTTTTTTCAAATTTTGGAATGTAAAAAATGTCTATCCTAATGGCAAGCAGAAGATATTCCCCGATTAAAAAATATTTTGAGTTGTTTTTTTTTGTCCAAAGGAACGTTTCCACACTATTAGAATGTTTTAGTAAAAGATTTGTTTTTTCTTCTCCTGAATGGTTATCATGACTAGTGTTCTAAAGAGTTTAATTTAATTAGTTTAAGTTAGTTTAATTAGGATTTCAAAAATCATACTTTTTACTTTTATTAATAATAATTACATTATTTAAATTTCGCGGAAAAATGCATCGCTTCAATTTGGAAAGGGTGCTAAATTTAAATGATAAAATAAGTCAAAGTAATAGACAACATATTATTCGCATTAAACAGTGCTTTACTAAGGGTTGCTACAATATCCCAATTTCTAAATTCTTCTAGGCATAAAACCAACCATACACCTAGAAGATTAATAATATTAATGCAAAATGAATTTTGTTTCGAAATATACTTAAAATACTTTTTAGTTGTGTTTTCAAGTCAAAAAGATAAATTTTCAACCAAAGAAATGTATTTTCAACCCAAAATATTAATTTTCTACCAAAAAAGATTCATTTCCAACAAAGTTGATGAATTTCCATCTGGAAAAATCAATTTTCAACCAAGATTAGAACAGATAAAGTATCAGAAAAATAAATGTTCAACAAAAAAAAAAAAAACGATTTTTCAAACAAATATATTTTTTTTCATAACAAAAGAAATGATTTTTTAACCAAAAACAGAAGAATTAAATTTTTAGTTAAGAGAATCAATTTTCAAATAAAAATGAATTCTCAACAAAATAATTCAATATTAAACTAATAAAGATGAATTTACAAACCAAAAATATGATACATATTTCAATTTGCAGTTAGAAAAGTAAATTGAAAAAAACGAGTTTTCAGCAAAATTAATTAATTTCCAACTAAAAATATAAATTTTCAACCGAAAATGTAATATCTTCAGTTAAAAACATTAATTTTCAACTAAAAAGAAACAAATTTTTAACCAAAGAAATTATTTTTTCATCACAATGATGAATTTGCAACCAAAAATATGAAATTTTGTCCAAATAGTGGATTTTTCAATCCAAAAGACGAATTTTCTCCCAACAAAAAAACAAAGAATTTTCAACTAAACAGTTTTTTTTCAATGAAAGAAATGAATTCTTAACAAAAAATAGAATAGTTAAATTTTCTACTAAACAGATAATTTGTTAAAGAAAAAGATTATATTTTTATCAAAAAGGTAAATTTTCTACAAAAAATGTAATAGTTAAAGTGAATTTTCAACTAAAATGATGAATCTTCAACTAAAAAAAAATTTATTTCCAACAAAATACATGCATTTCAAATTAAAAAGATAAATTTTCTACCAAAAATAAACTAGGATAATTTTCAGTCTGTGTAATAAATTTTCAAACAAAAAACAAACGAATTTTCAACCAAAGAAATTAATTTTTAACCAAAAAGATGAAATTTGAACTAATGAGAGAATCTCATTAGTTAAATTCTCTTTTACCAAAAAATTCGGCTTTTCAACAAATAGTTAAATTTTCACCGAAAACAGATAAATTTTCAACTAAAAATATAATAGTTTAATTTTCAGTGAAAGGAATTAATTTTCAATTTTAAAGTAAATTTCCAACGAAATAGTATAGTTTTTAACCAAGGAGATTAAATTTCTATAAGAAAAGATCAATTTCAGACAAAAAATGGAATAGTTATATTTCCAGTTTAAAAAATTAATTCTAGAAAAGAAAAATCTCATTTTCAATCAAAAAGATCAATTTTCAAATTTTTAACCAATAATAATTTTCAACTTAAGAAGATAAATTTTGAACCAAACATGTGCGAGTTAAATTTTCAGATAAAACAATTGTTTCTGATCTAGAAAACATTATTGCCAACTAAAGAATTAAATTTTCAACAAAAGAAGGAGGTGTTAACTAAAATGATGAAACATCAACCAAATAAATAAATTTTTAATAAAGTAATTCCACTTTCAACTAAGTAGTTGAATTGTCTACCAAAAAAGATGAATTCTCAACGAAAAACGCGATATATTATACTTCAACCACAAAAAGGATTTTAATTTTATACCAAAAATAGTTGAATTCAACCAAAAAAGATGAATTTTCAACAAAAAAGTTTAAATCTCAACCAAAACAGATTAATTTTCAACCATAATAATAAAATTAACTTCAAATTTAATTTATCCAAAATTCTCCAACTCTGTCAGGATTTCCTTGACATTCCCTGACTTTATGGAATTACCTGACCTGTAGCAACTCTGTAATTTAAAAAAAGTATATGTTTATTTCACTCTAGAATTATTTCGTAAAAATATATGTATTAATCATGATATATATTTGTTTGAACAATAAATTATTTAAATTCTCTTTAATGCTCTATAAATGCTCTGTTCGAGCTTAAATGCTGAGCATATTCTCGAGAGCATTTGCTCAACATAAATTCTTGGGCATTTCAGAACTCTAATCATGGCACATAAATACAAAAGTATCCTTTTTATTTATAATTTCTTTCCCATAGATAATTTGGCCCGTTCTCTAATAAATAGCGGTTTATCGATCGATCAATTAATCTTATCGGTGGAACGCGAGTCTGCAACGAATTCCGCCTTTAATCGCTTACGTATCGTATCAGCCGAGCATACTTTTCGCAACAGCAGACTGGACGGCGTCTGCTTCGCTAATTACGAGTTAATTGCATTAGGTTCCATCAGTTCATTTACGTTACAACAAGGGAATCTCGAGACTCGCTCTGCAAATCATTCAATGACGAGCTCGATGAGCAGAAATCTAATGTGCAAATCAACTTGTCAGCACATTGATTACGATTTATATTT
>CAKNYM010044879.1:23709-38010 GCA_932195095.1 Andricus curvator | reverse complement strand
TCAATCTGCCATGCCGTCCTGATAAAGAAACTGTACAACTGCTTTTGTAACGAACTGAGATATTCAATGAAATGCTTTTATATCTGTACCTTTTACAAGTTTGTGAAATCTTTTTTATTCGTCGAAATTATTGAATTACAGTCAAACCTGAGTTCAGTGATTCTTCATTTTATGTTTCTTTTTCGTGGACAGTTAACCTAATATTTATAAAAGTGAGTGCTTTTCTCTTAAATAAATTCTTTGTGCATCAGGTTATGAAACTGCGTCATCATTATGCGCTATATGCGCAAAGTGCGTGCTTCCCACTTGAAGTGTTAACGTGCGGTATTTTGGTGAAAATAGTCATGTGTTTTTGTATACTCCTGTCTTCGAATGCTTTAAGCAAGCGAGAGAGCAGAATTCTAATGTGCAAATCAACTTGTCAGCACATTGATTACGATTTATATTTTTACGCCTACTTCAATCTGCCATGCCGTCCTAATAAAGAAACTGTACAACTGCATTTTACAATTTTGGAACGAACCGAGATATATAATGAAACGCGTTTACAACTGTACCTTTTACAATATATATATATATATATATATATATATATATATACCATTAAACCATTTCCCTTTCAGGGTAGGCGTGACACTACCCGATTCGGGTAGTGTTTCTAGGTTTTTCTTGTAGTTATAAATAACTACAAGTGTGGGCTCACCACACCCACGATAATTGACATTAACGCGCTAGAGACCTTCTATAAACTACGTTACAAATTTTATTTTGTGAAATATTTTTTATTCGTCGAAATTATTGAATTACAGTCAAACCTGGATTTAGTGATTCTCCATTTGATGTTTATTTTTCGTAGACAGTTAATCTAATATTTATAAAAGCAAGTGCTTTTCTGTTAAATAACTTCTTCATATGTCTGGTTATGAAACTGCGTCATCATTATGCGCTATATGCGCAAAGTGCGTGCTTCCCACTTGAGGTGTTGACGTGCGGTGTTTTGGTGAAAATAGTCATGGTCTTTTGAATACTGCTGTCTTCGAATGATTTAAGCAAGCGAGAGAGCAGAAATCTAATGTGCAAACCAACTTGTCAGCACATTGATTACGATTTATATTTGTACGCCTACTTCAATCTGCCATGCCGTCCTGATAAAGAACCTGTAGAACTGCATTTTAAAATAATTGACAATAACGCGTTAGGGACCTTCTATAAACTACGATACCAATTTTATATGGGGGGGGGTCACGCCAAAACTACAGATGATAACATGTGGGGGGGGGCTACAGTGGAAGTAATATTACGAACTTAGATAACCTTTAGTACGGGACCTTCATTCATGTACGTAATTTTTGGAAATTCGCAAATTAAACAAATAACTCGCAGTAATTGTGCAGAAATTTAATATGAATTTAACTTTACGCGCCAAAAAAGATGACGAGTAAAAGAGAAAAGTCAGAGAAAAGTCAGTTAAATAAATGTCAAGCAGAATGAATTTGACATTTTTTTTTTTTGAATTTGGTTTATTCCGTTTATAAGAGATGATAGGTTAAAAATGTGACAAGCTTGATACACCGAACTCTCGGTTTCAGTCCAGTTTCACGGGTTGCCTGCAAATTCCCTTGGCCACAAGTCAGGGTAATCCAAACGTAAACAGTCTCAGCCGCCTGAACCGTTTCCCATCGGAATGCATAATATTGCGCAATATACTCGACTGAGAACTCGCGCACTGCGGCCCTTCCGAGGCGAGAGTTGAAACCGTATCTCGCCCTTGTATTTATATTTATTATATTTCTTTTTTTTGCAGTTGCTTCCTCCTTAAGATTATCTTTTTAGTTATACATTTTATTATTTGTTTAAAAATTGAACAATTTTGTTAAAAAGTCATCCTTTTTGGTTAAAAATCCAACTCTTTTGTTAAAAATTCAGGTATTTTTTTTTTAATTTCTCTTTTTAATTTGAAAATTCGTCTATTTTAGTAGAAATTGCATCCTTCTTGGATAAAAATGCAACTGTTTGGTTGAAAATTCAACAATTTTGTTATAAAGTCGTCCTTTTTAGTAGCAAATTCAACTATTTTGTTGGAAATTCAACTGTTTTTGTTGAAAACTCAACTTTTTCGTAAAAAATTTACTTGTTTCTTGAAAATTCACCTGTTTACTTGAAAATTCCTTTTTTTGGATTTAACTTCCGTCCTTTCGAAATGAAAACTCATCTTTTATCAGAGAATTACACTTTTTTGTTGAAATTCAATTCTTTTAAATTGAAAAGTCGACTATTATGTTCCTGATTTAGAATTTATCTCTTTTGCTTGAAAATGTAAATGTTTTGTTCAAAATTCAACTATTTTGTTAATATCATCTTTTTTGCTCAAAAATTCATCTGTTTGCTCAAAATTCATAGTTTTGGATCGAAAAGTCATATTTTATGGTAGAAAAGTCATTTTTGTTGGTTGAAAATTTATCATTCTTGGTTGAAAATGAACTTTTTTTTCTTGAAAATTGAGCTGCCTTCGAAAAAATATAGCCTTTGGTTAGAAAATTGAACTGTTTCCAGGTCAAGAAGTCAAGTTGTTCCAGGTCTCCATTTTTAAATCAAATAATGAAATAACCGTTTGCTATAGATGTAAAAAATGAGCCATTTCATTTTTCATTGATCAACAATTTAAAAAAAAGCAGAACGATAAATAAATATTTGTGAAATCTTTAAAATCTTTTTAAATCTTTGTGAATTGTTTGCAATTTTTTGAAATCTTTTGGTATTTTTCTAAATTGTAAAATATTTGAAATCCTTGAAATCTTTGTCAAATTTTTATGAAATCTTTGAAATAGTTGTGAAATCTTTCTGAAATCTTTTGTATTCATTTGAAATCATTAAAATATTTTTAATCTGTGTAAAATCTTCTGAAATCTTAGAAATCTGGTTTACTATCAGTTTTTTAACATCTTTAAAATCTTTGAAATCTTTTGGAAATTTTAAAATCTTTGTTAAATCTTTGAAATCGGGTGTACACGCTTTTTTAAAATCTTTGAAATCCTTGCAATCTTTATGAAATGTCCGAAATCTTTGGAAAATTTTTGTGAAAACTTTGAAATCTTTGTCAAATATTTTGAAATGTTTGTGAAATCTTGTTCATTAGTCGAAATTATTGAATCACAGTCAAACCCGGATTTATTGATTCTCCATTTGATGTTCCTTTTTCGTGGACAGTTAATCTAATATTGATAGAAGTAAGTGCTTTTCTGTTAAATAACTTCTTCATATGTCTGGTTATGAAACTGCGTCATCACTATGCGCTATATACGCAAAAGTGCGTGCTTCCCACTTGAAGTGTTGACGTGCGGTGTTTTGGTGAAAATAGTCATTTGTTTTCGGATAATGCTGTCTTCTAATGGTTTAAGCAAGCGAGAGACAGAGTTGATTCAGTACCTGGATCGATTATTCAATAGAAAGCTCTCTTTCTAAACGAGATGCTCAACGGCCTGCAAACGTTTTAAGTACGTAAGCAGGAAACACATTTTTTTTAACGTGTAGCAGCAAAATTTCTTCCTCATTTCCGTTAAATATTTAGTGTACCCTTGTCTCCTTGTTAGAAAAACAATAGCAACATTTCTTCTAATCAGGATGTTTCTTTCATAATAGACTGAAAGATTCAAAATACTTTTCGCATGTTTGAGGAAGAAGATAAACTCGGACCCCGATTTAGTAACAGTATCCCCTGAACCGTTTCCAATTGTAATGGAAATATTTTGAAATGTTTGTGATATCTTTTTTATTCGTCGAAATGATTGAATTACAGTCAAACCTGGATTTAGTGATACTCCACTTAATGTTTCCGAGAATTGACTTTAGACATCGAAGTAGTGTTTAGTAGTGCTTGATAATGTCAAACTCTCAAGTGTTGCCGTGAGAATGGTGAAAACTGTCTTTTTCGTGGACAGTTAATCTAATATTTATAAAAATAAGTGATTTTCCGTTAAGTAACTTGCTCGTATGTCTGGTTACGAAACTGCGTCGTGATGCGCTATATACGCAAAAGTGCGTGCTTCCCACTTTAGGTGTTGACGTGCGGTGCTTTGGTGAAAATAGTCATCTGTTTTTGGATACTGCTGTCTTCACCCCGTTTGAGGAAGAAATGTAATGCATAATATTGCGCAATATACTTGACTGAGTACTCTCGCACTGCGGCCCTTCCCACTGACGTGAGTAATCGATTCGTGGGTGTTCTTTTTTTGAGAAGCCATTATTTTATCATTTTTGAAGTAAAAATACGGCTATAGGTATAATTTGCTATCAATGGACTGGTTGGTGGTGTGTGTTTAATGTAACATGGAATCTGCCTTAATTGTGTGACCTACCTTTCTATTGTATAAATGTACATTTATCGACCGGTTGTATGCACAAGTTGAGTGGGATGTACGGAAGATGCTTGAATCAAGATTGGGTATTTACTGAGCATTGATTTGTACTCGATACTAATGGACAAACCTGATATTTGCTGGTCCGTGTATGACATTCATGGAATGATCAGTTGTCGCCAAAAATAGAAATTAATAATCGAATTACGATTTTTAAAAATGTCGCTAGTCTTACGAAGCTAGAACCGAACGAGTTATGCTTACATTGAAAGGGATTTTCCTTAATGGTATAATAATAATGATAATAATAATAATAATAATTTTGAATGATAAGCTAATTTATCATTAAAGAATTTACACTCTTTCCTCTATATCCCTCTTTTCCTCTTGTTTGAAAAGAATTCCTCTTTTCCCCCTATTTTCAAGAAACTTCCCATTTTTACCCTTTTTCTCGTTTTTCGCTTTGGTTGAAAATTCAACTTTTTTGCTGAAAATTCGTCTTTAGGTTTTAAAATTCATCTTCTGGTAGAAATTTGAACAAATATTCTGTTTTTGTTGAGGATTTACGTTTTCAGATAGAAAATTTGTCTTTTTGGATTGAAAATTCATCATTTTAAAAAAAATTAATAATTTTTGGTTAAAAGTCAATTCTTTCTAATTCAAAAGTCTATTCTTTATTATATTTTTAGTTGATACATCAACTCTTTTGGATGAAAATGTTATTATTTCAATGAAAATTCAACAATATTGTTAAACAGTCGTCCTTTTGGTTGAAAATTCAACTCTTTTATGGAAAATTTATATTTTTGTGTTAAATATTGAAGTGCTTATTGAAAAATTTGCTATTTTTAATTAAAAATTCAATAATGTGGTTGGAATTTACTTTTTCAAAACTGAAAAATCTTTCTTGGTTAAAAATTCAACTTTTTTGCTGAAAACTCGTTTTTTTGGTTGAAAATTCACCTTTTGGTAGAAATTTCATCTTTTTTGGTTAAAAATGTAACTCTTTGGTTAAAAATTCATCTTTTGTTAGAAAATTAATATTTTTTGGTTTAAAGTCAATTATTTTTAATTTAAAAGTCTACTATCATATTTTTGATTTAGAAATCAAATCTTTTTGGATTGAACTTTCGTCCTTTCGAATTGAAAATTCATATTTTGTTGAAAATTCGTCTTTTTGGGTTGAAAATTAACTTTTTTGTTGAAAATTTATATTTTCGTGTTGAAAATTTAAGAGTTTTGTAGAAAATTCGTGTTTTATAGAAAATTCTTCTTTTTCACTTGAAAATTCAACAATGTGGTTGACATTTTTTTTCCTTTCAAAGCTGAAAATCTTTCTTGCTTGAAAATTTAACGTTTTGTTGAAAATTCATCTTTTTGATTATAAATTTCATTATTTTGTTAAAAATCCAACAATATTGTTAAGAAGTTGTCTTTTTTGCTTTAAATTTCAAATGCTTTGTGAAAATTTTTCTTTTTGGTTTGAAAATTAACTTTTTTTTTTGAAAATGCAAGTGTTTTATAGAAAATTCGTCTTTTTAACTTGAAAATTCAACAATGTAGTTGAAATTTTTTTCTTTCAAGACTAAAAAATCTTTCTTGTTTGAAAATTCAACTTTTTTGTTAAAAAGTCGTCTTTCTGGTTTGAAACTATATTTTTGGTAGAAATTCAATCTTTTTTGGTTAAAATTATAACTTTTTGGTTGAAAATTATTTTGTTTTTGTTGAAGATTTGTCCTTTTGGATTAAAAATTCATCTTTTGTTATAAGAGAATTAATCTTTTTTGGCTGAAAGGCAATTCTTTTTAATTTAAAAGTCTACAATTGTATTTTTGAAAATTCAACTATTTTGCAAAAAAGTCATCTTTTTCATCAAAAATTCAACTACTTAGTTAAAAGTTGAAATACTTTGTGAAAAATTCATTTTTTTGCTTGAAGATTCATCTTTTTGGTTACAAATTTGATTATTTTATTAAAAATTAAACAAAATTGTTAAAAAGACGTCCTTGTTCTTTGAAAAATCAAATGTTTTATTGAAAATTCGTCTTTTTGGTTTAAAAATTCATCTTTTGGTAGAAATTTCATCTTTTTTGGTTGAAAATGTAACTCTTTGGTTGAAAATTAATCTATTTTTGTTAAGGATTCATGTTTTCAGGTAAAAAATTCGTCTTTCTGGATTGAAAATTCATCTTTTCTTAGGAAATTTATCTTTTTTGGTTTAAAGTCAATTCTTTTTAATTTAAAAGTCTACTATTATATTTTTGATTTAGAAATCAAATCTTTTTGGATTGAACTTTCGTCCTTTCGAATTGAACATTCATATTTGGTTGAAAATTTAACTATTTTGTTAAAAATTTATATTTTCGTGTTGAAAATTTAAGTGTTTTGTAGAAAATTCTTCTTTTTCATTTAAAAATTCAACAATGTGGTTGACATTTTTTTTCTTTCAAGACTCAAAAATCTTTCTTGCTTGAAAATTCAACTTTTTTGTTGAAAATTCATCTTTTTGGTTACAATTTTCATTATTTTGTTAAAAATCCAACAATATTGTTAAAAAGTTATCTTTTTTGCTTTAAACTTAATCTTTTTTGGTTAAAATTATAACTTTTTTGTTGAAAATTATTTTTTTTTTTTGAAGATTCATCTTTTGGGTTAAATTTTTGATTATTTTATTAAAAATTCAAGAAGATTGTTAAAAAGTCGTCCTTGTTCTTTGAAAAATCAAATGTTTTATTGAAAATTCGTCATTTTGGGTTGAAAATTCAACAATCTGGTTAGATTTTTTTTAAGACTGTAAAGTCTTTCTTGGTATATATTTCAACTTTTTTTTGCAAATTCGTCTTTATGGTTTAAAAATTCATCTTTTAGTAGAAATTTCATCTTTTTTGGTTATTCGGTTTTTGTTTAGGATTTATGTTTTTAGATAGAAAATTCGTCCTTTTGGATTGCAAATTCATCTTTTGTTAGAGAATTATTCTTTTTTGATTGAAATTCAGTTGCTTTAATTTAAAAATCTACTATTATATTTTAGGTTTAGAAATCATCTCTTTCGGATACAAATTTGAATATATTGTTGAAAATTCAACTTTTTTGTCAAAAAGTTATCTTCTTTGGTTAAAATTTGAAAAATCAATGAAAAATATTTTTTTTTTTTTGAAGATTCATCTTTTTTGTTACAAATTTTATTTATTTTTTTTTTAAATTCAATAATATTGTTAAAAAGGTCGTCCTTTAAAATTCAAGTGTTTTGTTGAAAATTCGTCTTTTTCTGTTGAAAATGAACTTTTTTGTTGAAAATTTATATTTTCTTATTGAAAATTCAAGTGTTTAGTAGAAAATTCGTCATTTTAACTTGAAAATTCAATGATTTGGTTGAATTTTTTTTTCTTTCAAGCCTGAAAATTTTTCTCAGTTAAAAATTCCACTTTTTTGCTGAAAATTCTTTTTTTTTTTTTTTTGGTTTAAAAAATTAATCTTTTTGTAGAAATTTCACCTTTTTTGGTCAAAAATGTAACTGTTTGGTTAAAAATTATTCTGTTTTTGTTGAGGATTCATCTGCTCGGATAGAAAATTCGTATTTTTGAATTGTGAATTCTTCTTTTTGGATTGAAAATTCATCTTTTGTTAAAAAAGTAACCTTTTTTGGTTAAAAGTAAATTCTTTTTATTCGAAAAATTATTTTGTTGAAAATTAACGTGTTTGTTGAAAATTTATATTTTAGGGTTGAAAATTCACCTTTTTTCTTGAAAATTTGTCTTTTTGGGTAAAAATATTATCCTTTTGGATTGAAAATTCATCTTTTTTATCTAAAAGTTAATTTTTTTAAATTGAAAAGTCGGCTATTATGTTTTTAATTTAGAATTTATCTCCTTCGGTTTAAAATGTAATTATTTTGTCGAAAATTAAACTGTTTTTAGAAAGTTCGTCTTTTTAGCTTGAAAGTTCAATTATTTAATTATAAATGCAACTGTTGGGTTCAAAATTAATTTTTATTGGTTGAAAATGATCTTTTTTGTTGAAAATTAATCTTTTAGGGTTTAAAATTTAATTTTCTTTTTACAAAATTCGACCTTTTATTTTGAAAACTCAACTCCTCTCTTGAAAATTGGTCCTTTTGGGTTGAAAATTAATACCCATTGATAGAAAATTAATCTTTTTTTTGGTAATTCAGGAACATGGTGCCTACATTCATTTTATTGAAAAAAAATTATTTTCCTATTTTCCTGAAAAATTTGCTATTACTATTTGATATTTATTATTATTATAGCCGCAAATGCTGAATTAATTATTCAAGCTACATGTCTCTACTTTTTCTCCTAAAAATAAAATAAAATGTTGATCAATCTTAAAAATATTATGTAAATTGTTCACCAAATTATCTTCCAAGAATCTCTGTGGTTTCTATTTTCAACTGACCTAAATTGTGAAGTACGAATGATGACAATTATTACACTCACATTTATATGTGCACCAATACCATTTAAGATTTTTATGTGAATAATAATTACTCTAAACGTTAAGAAATTACAGTAAAACAAGACTTCGAAGATAGTTTAAAACCTAATTGTTTTTTAACTTTGTAATAATTATCACTCGCAACTTGCAGGATGCATGCTATTAATTTACTGATTTAATTAATATTGTCGTTACCCTCTTTTGTATATTTTTTGCAGAAGCAAATCTTGAAGGATAGTTCTAGTTTTGAAATAATTTCCATTTGTCTTTTTTCTTTTTCCGACTAATTTTTTTTTCGTGAATTTATTTTGGTGTCATTTAAAAATTAGGTAGGAAAATTTGGGGTGAGGGGGAGTCTGGTGAAATCTTACTGTTTTTTATGAATTAACGAAGTAATTAAACTTTTAATCAGTTAGTTGAATTTTCAACCAAAAAAGATGAATTTTCAACAAAAAATTTCATAATTCATATTTTAACAAAACACAAATTTTAATTTTAATAGCAAAAACAGTGGAATTGAAAGAGAAAAGATTCCCAATGGAAAAGATGAATTTTCAACATTAGTTGAATTTTTAAACAAATAGTTAATTTTTAAACAAATAGTTTTTTAATGGAAAAAGTTTAATGTCTTAACCGAGAAGATTTTATTTTCTACCAAAGAAAAAAATTCTTAACATAATACATAGATTTTTATTAAAATAGTTGAATTTTCAAACAACAAAATAAATGTTCTACCAAAAAGACGAATCTTCAACAAAATACAGACATTTTTAACCAAATAGATGAATTTTCAACAAAAAAGATTAATTTACTACCAAAAAAGACGAATTTTGAACAAATTATATAAATTTAAAAAAAAAATTTTTAATTTCTGTACTAAAAAATATCAGTTTTTAATCAAAAATGGAATAGTTAAATGTTTAAAAAAATGAATGTTTAATAATAGAAAAAAACAATTGTTGCATTTTCAAGTCAAAAAGACAAATTTTCTAAGAAACAGTTGAATTTTCAACCCGACAATATAAATTTTCATCAGAAAAGTTGAAATAGTTGAAGTTTTAACCCAAAAATTGATTTTTTACAAAAAAGCCCAATTTTCAACAAAATTCATGAATTTCTCAAAAAAATAGTTAAATTTTCAAAAACAAGAAGATTAAGTTTATACCATAAAAATAACAATTTTCAAGAAAATACATGAATTTTCAAGAAAATAGTTAAATTTTTCACTAAAAAGATGAATTTTTAACAAAAAAAGGAATAATCGAATTTTCAGATAAAAAAATTAATTTTCAACCAAAGAAATGAATTTTTGAATAAAATTACGAATCTTCACCAACAGAAAATTTATTTTCAACAAAGTAGTTCAACCTTCGAAAAAATAGTTAAACTTTTAAACCAAAAAGACGACTTTTTTAAAAAAACAGTTGAATTTTCAACCGGAAATATAAATTTTCATCCGAAAATTTGAAATAGTTGATGTTTTAACCCAAAAATTAATTTTTTACCAAAAAAGACTAATTTTCAACAAAGTACATGAATTTTTCAAACAAATAGTTAAATTTTCAAAAACCAGAGGATTAATTTTATACCAAAAAAAAAAGGAATTTTTGAAAAAATACATGAATTTTCAAACAAATAGTTACATTTTTCACTAAAAAAGATAAATTTTCAACAAAAAATGGAATAGTTGAATTTTCAGATAAAAAAATCAATTTTCAACCAATGAAATGAATTTTTGAATAAAATTACGGATCTTCACCAACAGAAAATTTATTTTCAACAAAGTAGTTCAATCTTCGACAAAATAGACAACAAAAATACCAATTTTAACAACAAAAAAAATGAATTTTTCAACCAAATAGATAAATTTTCAAAAACAAGATGATTAATTTTATACAAAAAAAAAATGAATTTTTGAGAAAATACATGAATTTTCAAACAAATAGTTACACTTTTCACTGGAAAAGATCAATTAAAAAAAAATGGAATATTTAAATTTTCAGTTGAAAAAATAAATTTTGAACCAAAGAAATGATTTTTTAAATAAAATGACGAATCTTCAACTGAAAAAAAAATAATTTTTTAACAAAGTAGTTCAATCTCCGACAAAATACTATTTTGTTAAAAAGTCATCTTTTTTGTTTAAAACTTCAACTACTTGGTTAAAACTTATAATAATTTGTCAAAAAATAAATTTTCTTCATTAAAGATTCGCCTTTTTGGTAGAAAATCTATTTATTATTTTCATTTATTATTTATTAAAATTAAATATTTTTGGATGGATTTATCAACTATTACATTTTTTAGTGAGAAATAATTATTTGTTAATTGAAAATTCAACTATTTTGTAGAAAAATAGTTTTTTAGCTTAAAACTTCAACGATTTAAAAATTTTTTTTCTTTCTTGACTGAAAGTTCAACTATTTGGTTTTATGCAACTGTTTGGTTGTAAATTAATTTTTGATTGTTTGGAAAATTCAACCATTTGGTTGAAAAATCATCTTTTTAGGTTTCGAATTGAGAATTCAACTATTTTGTTAAAAAGTCATCTTATTTATTTAAAAATTTTGCTGCTTGGTTAAAAATTAGAATAATTTGTCCAAAAATATATTTTCTTCATTAAAGATTCGCCTATTTGGTAGAAAATTGATTCTTTATTTATTTATAATTTTTATTCATTATTCATTAAAATTCAATATTTTAAGATGGATTTATCAACTATGACATTTTCTAATGAGAAATAATTTTTTTATAATTTTTATAATTTGGTTAAGAATTCAAATAGTTTTGGTTGAAGTTTAGTCTTTTTTGTTTGAAAATTCGACCCTTTGGTTGAAAATTCATCTTTTTATGTTTCGTATTGAGAATTCAACTATTTTGTTAAAAAGTCATCTTTTTTGTTTAAAAATTCAGCTACTTGGTTAAAAATTAGAATAATTTGTCAAAATATATATTTTCTTCATTAAAGATTCGCCTCTTTGGTAGAAAATTTATTTATTATTTATTTATTAATGATTTTTATTTATTATTTATTAAAATTCAATACTTTTGGATGAAATTATCAACCATTACGTTTTTTAATGAGAAATAATTTTTTGTTAATCGAAAACTCAACTATTTTGTAGAAAAATAATTTTTTAGCTTAAAAATTCCGTGATTTTCTTAAAATTTTTTCTGTCTTGACTAAAAGTTCAACTATTTGGTTATAGATGGAACTTCTTCAGTAAAAATTAATTTTGTTGTCGAAAATTCAACTTTTTGCTTAAAGATTTTTTTTTTAATTTGAAAATTCGACCATTTGGTTGAAAATTCCTCTTATCGGGTTTAAAAGTTCAATCTTTTCTAGAAAATTTGAGCTTAGGTAATCCGCTGACTATAGATAAGCATATATAAATATATACACAGTCATTGTGACTTTCAAAATTGACTTCACTATTTCTTGGGCACACATACCATATATCACTCGTACGTACGAGTTAAGGTTGGTTAGTGTGGTAGGTCAGTGACAGTCTTGCCATGACGTACCTTTTCTACTGCCTGACTTCCACTTTCATTAGGAAGTATGACTTTTGCTTCATTTTCATATTTGTCTCGATGCAGTCCTAAAAGTTTTTCTCAACCATTATTTTTTATTATTATTGCCAAATATCAATCAAAAGTTGTATTTTTGCAACAGGTGATAAATTATCATTTTTCAATATTTTTATTGCATTATTTAGATTGAAATAATCATTTTTCAAAACCAAAACTTACTCAAAGAGATCAATTTTGAATAACAAATAATTCATTTTTCAAAATTTCATTCATTCATTTTTCATTTCCCAAAAAAGAGGGATATTCAACAAAATAGTTGAATTTTTAAGCAAAGAAATTAATTTTTAAATAATAATGAATCTCCAACGAAAAAAAAATGAATTTTTAACCCAATAATTGTATTTTCAACCTAAAAGATGTATTTGCAACAAAATAGTTGAATTTTGAAATAAACAGAATAACTTTTAACTAAGAAAGAATAATTTTCAACAAAATACATGAATTTTTAAACAAATAATTTTATTCTTAATAGAATTTTCAACCAAAAAGATTAATTTTCTACCAAAAAAGACCAATTTTCAACAAAATAGATGATTAATAGATTTAATGCTTTCACCATGATTCCTTATGATAAATTTAAGGGAAGTTTTTCGGATTTAACATAAAATAGATGATTTATAATTTAAAAAATGTGAATCGAAGAAATGAATTTTCAACCAAAAAAATTAATTTTCTACGAAAATAGATTAATTTTTAACAAAATACATGAATTTTTAACCAAAAGTTGAATGTTTAAATTTTCAGTTAAGAAAATTCATTTTCACTGAATCTTCAAACAAAAAAATGTATTTTTAACCCAATAGTTGACTTTTTAACCGAAAAAAGACAAACTTTCAACAAAAAAAGGAATTCTCAACTATATAGTTTGATTTTCAATAAGATAAATTTGTAACCGAGAAAATTAAATTTTTATCAAAAAAGATAAATTTTCAAAAAATTGATGAATTTTCAACCAAGAAGATAAAATTTCTATAAAACAAGATAAATTTTTAACAAGAAAGGGAATAGTTCAATTTTTAGTTGAAAAATTAATTTTCAATATAAATAAATAATTTCCAATCAAAAAGATATATTTTAACAAAATACATGAATTTTCAAGCAAATAGCTGAATTCTTAAGTAAAGAAGATAAATCTTAAACCAAGTTAAATTTTCAGTTTAAAAAAATCATTTTCAACCAAAAAAAAAGAATGTTCAACAAAATAGTTCAATTTTCAATCAAAAAGATGGATTTTCAACCAAAAAGATTAATTTTTTACCAAAAAAGATTAATTTGAAAAAAATACATGAATTTTCAACCAAATTTTGAATTTCTAAAGGAACTTTTTACTTAATGGTTAAATTTTCAATCAAACAAATGAATTTTCAATCCAGAAGGTGAATTTTTCACTAAGATGATTAATATTCTGCCACAAAAGACAAAGTTTCAACAAAATACAGAAATTTTCAACCAAATAGCTGAATTTTCAAGTAAGGAAAATAAATGTTAAACGAAACATGGAATAGTTAAATTTTCATGTTAATAAAAATTAATTTTTAACAAAAAAAACGAATGTTCAACAAAATAGTTCATCTTTAAGCAAGAAAATTATTTTTTAACTAAAATAATGAATCTTCAACCAAAATTTTTGTAGAAAATTAATCTCCTTTGGCTGAGGATTCAGCTATTTTCTTGAAAATTCGTTTTTTTTTTGCTTTTTGCTGAAAATTCTACTATTTTATTTGGTTGGAAAAAAGCTTTCTTGTTAAAAATTCATGTTTTCAGTTTGAAAATAAAACTCTTTTGTAAAAAATATTTCTCCTTGGCTAGAAAATGCAACAATTCAGTGGACATTTTTTAATTTCTTGATTCAAAATTCGACTTTTCCGTTTCAAACTTGATGTCTTTTGGAAAAAAA